>JAPYZF010000374.1:0-124333 GCA_030523045.1 Meteorus cinctellus
GTCTTTCTTTTTTTTTTTTCTTCACCTTCATGATCGCTGCATCTCTTCCTCTCGTTGTTCACCATTAGCGTGAACGTTTACGCGAATGACTTTGTTTTCGTACAGTCGTATAACGACGATACGGTCGATGATTTCAATCTTCAATAAGAATATATTATTTACAGCCGTCCAAGATTTTTTGGGACCATCTGATATATTTCAATAAGTTTCTCCACTCCAATTGTCCCTAATATTGAATTGATATCACATTGAATACAATTTGATTGAGCACACGACATCTATTGGCATTTTGATGAATATATACATTTAAAAAAGTGCTCCTTAATATTTCATAACCCATGTCAAACATTATAATACATTGTATTTATCTTGTATCTCGTTCAACTATTTGATATTTTGTGATAATGAATGAATCATTAACTTTTCAGAATGTAGACGTAGCGGCTGGTGCGTTATGCTGAAAGAAGTCGGCTGTGGAAACAATTCGCCCCCACCTGGGGACGGGTCAATAATTTCTGGTACTCGCGACAATACCAGCGAGATTGAGAGAAATCAATCGTCAGATGTTGGTCATGGTGATAATGGTGGTAGAAGTGGTAACAGTAGCAAAGGCGGCAGACTTGGATGTGGGGGCTGTGGTCATAACATTTTTGAGCGATGGTATTTAAGGGCGGCAGATCGTGCATGGCATTGTGGTTGTCTCAGATGCTTCCAATGTCGTGTACAATTGTCAGCTGAGTTAACTTGTTTCTCCCGGGACGGCAATATTTACTGCAAAGAAGATTATTATCGGTTGGTATGAACAAACTATTATATTAATAATTGCAAGAATATGCAATTGAATTTTCATATATAAATGACTGGAAGTTTATGAGAGTATGCGTTTGATATTCATTATCATAATCATCATCATTATGGTATTTTTATACCATAAAAATACCATTTATAAATGCACATGTACACACACATGAATACAACTTTTACGCACAATTTTTGTATTTATTGCAGTATTGCAAAATTAAGTTAGGAGTGTGACAGTTGTGTTTTTCGGGATCACACACTGTATCAACTGCTGATTAGCGCTTCTTACTGCGGTTTTATTGTCTCTTCTGACTCTTCATTCAATCCGTTTATCTAGAACATAATGAAAAATTTAAGCATCTCATTTCTGTATCTATAAATGTTGTGATCAAATTGATTGAGAAATTATTTTATGTGCTTCTGTATTCATCCGATAATATACATTTGGTATCTAGTGATTGAAAGCAAGACGGATGTTTCTAAATCAATTCCCCTCTCAAAAGTTGATGTAACTTGTTATTGTTGTTGCTTGCTAGGGCAATCCTGATTGGTACTTGATTCATCCATAAAATTTAAGTACAAGTGATTACGATCTTCATACGATCGTAGGGTATTGTGAACATGCCGAACTCAATCATTTCATTACAATTAATTGGAATGAGCACCCTTCACTGTGTTCTACGATGTTCTATATACGGTGTGTCTCTATATCTGTCTCGCTACAAAGCATCTCTATTGCAGATGAGATGGTGGTGCGTGGTGGTGGGTGGTGGTGCTTGGTGGCACTGTTAAAAAAAAACATCTCGCTGCGTTACCATGGAAATGAATTTTGATATGATAACACTTCTGACTTTGTTCGATATAGCTTATTTGCAGTATCGAGATGTTCACGATGTCGAGCTGGAATCTCTGCCTCGGAATTGGTAATGAGAGCAAAAGATTTGGTCTATCACGTCGCGTGCTTTGTTTGCGCATCATGTGGTGTTCCACTCAATAAAGGGGACCATTTTGGACAGCGCGATGGACTTGTCTATTGCCGGTAAATTCTTTTCTTATTTTTATAAAAACGATATCATTCTTATACAGTTTTTATGAATTTCAAGACCCCACTATGAATTGATTTGCTGTGCTACGGATTATGGTAATACTTCGGGGAGCATTGAAGAGATTGGTTCACCTGGTATGTCTCCACTCCCTGGTTATTATAGTGCGGCGGAGCAAAGTCCCGTCACGTCAACTGGAACAGTTCAGAAAGGAAGACCACGCAAGAGGAAATTGTCAGAGGTCACTAGATCCGAGATGTCGGTATCGATGCGATTAGCTGCTGGTGGACTCGGTAAATATTAATATATTTGGATATGCACAATAACTTATTTTCCTAATATAATCGTTGTGTATTATTGTATACATAGTATATTTCTATAGTAGAGTATTGTGATTCACTGAAACGTATATATGCGTACAGCGAAGATGATTGCTCTGCAAATAAAATGGATTTACAAACGCGTATCCAGTGTACCATCGAGCGCAAAACAAATAAATGTATAGTACTCAACGTAGAACAATGCCCAAAATTATATTTCACATGCCAGCCGGACAAATACAATCCACTTATACCCCCCTCCCCATTTTTTACCATACTCCATTCAACGTTTTTGTTAGTTGTGTCACAATCCTTGTTGAAATTAATTCAGTAGACGTTCCATTTTCCGTATCAACCTTGGTCCCCCGCATATCCCGTCTTGTCAAATCCCCATTGGTATATTCTTGTAATTATGAGCCGGTATGCAGGATTTTTGGTTGAAATAAATTCAGCCACATTCCACTCCGTGATTCTTCTTGATTAATTATTGCGATAGAGAGACAGTACGTGTATATAGATGCATGCAAAACCCTGCATGTTTACCAATGAAAAATATTTTTCTTTTGCCCCAATGAAAAAAACACCTTTATGAAAACTACAGTAGATAGAACACTTAGATTATTCACAGCGATTTCATAATTGATGTGCGATTGAAGATGGTACGGCTGATTCGTGTGCAGGATCTTTATTAATTATATACCAAGATCAGATTTATCTGGATTCGTTCATTTTGCTCTACTTGGGTTGGATAATATCGAAAAATATCTCATTCATCTGTATCACACATGTATAAAGGTAAACACGAATGTATACCGGAACAAAATTCAAGGTGGCGGGGAGAGGAAATGGAGATAATAATGAAAATAATGAGAATAAAAATGTGGGAGATATATGGCAAGAAGGAGAAAGCAATTTAAACCTGAATGTAGGTATATGCGATGTAACGTTGCGGCCCGCGGGGACAGTGACAGATGGGTATCGACTGTAAGATGCATCGATTGGTCGTTCCCTTCCGGAAAAGAATGCCACGACGGACCAATACCCAGCCACTGCGACCAGAATGGCCGGCGAACACTGATACCTACATTTCTTCATAGTTTGCTTCTTCTCCTGTTTCACTTTCCTTCTTATCTTTCTCTCTATCTTCTCTCTATATTATTTTTCACGCCGCTTTCCTCACATTCTTTTGTTGCATTATCTCTTGACGATGTTTACACTTGAAATGAACTAATAGCCTGTTTCTTATTTTTCTTCACTACATGACAAATTGTGATTCCATTCACAAGGTTATACAATGTAACATATAAGGGTGGGTGGGAGTTTCAATCAAACATTGTACATAATATGCATTGTTGAATTAAGTCGGAATATTGTTATTATTAGCAAAATGCTCGTACATACGTGATAACAATTTCCTCTTATAGAACTAGTCCTTTACGCAGTATGTAATAGTCAAATTTCTCCTTATTTTATGATCATCATTTGCTAGATGTGCCATCAGTATTATCATATTTGCATTAATATTTTGTTCACATTAACCACAACGGAACATCGAAATCCTCTCCTTATTCACGTCCTATCAATAGGGTACATATACCATTATTTTCCCATGATCTTCAAAAGTTTCGAAAATATTTTCACAGATACCCCACGATCCTCCTTCCTGCATGACATAATAGTTGAACAATATTATTTTGTCATGATGTAATATCATATTTTTATTTATGAGAAAATTCGATATATATCTGATCATGACATAATATAGGATTATGAAATAGCTCATGTTGCATCATTTTCAAATAAATACGCTCATCTGAATGATATATCTTCCTGGTATCCAACCAAATGATTAACTTTTTATATGATTATTTATGTTATAAATTAATAGAATTGCTCCATCCGAATGAATTATCATCATCAATGGAATCATTAGTTGCATACGATACAACTGTTGGTTCGCCCGGCCCAGCACATCATAGTCAAAGGACGAAACGCATGCGAACCAGCTTCAAGCATCATCAATTGCGGACAATGAAAAGTTACTTTGCGATCAATCAAAATCCAGATGCAAAGGATCTCAAACAGTTGGCACAAAAAACAGGATTATCAAAGCGAGTACTTCAGGTACGAGGTGTCACCAGTGTATATCATTACACGAAGTAGAGTATATTTATACACATATCGTTGACAGGTTTGGTTCCAAAATGCTAGAGCAAAATGGCGGCGAAATATAATGAGACAGGAAGGAAATACCGGTGGGAGCAGTATTGGATGTCCGAGTACGCCAGTTCCATCATCTACCGGTAATTCACCAAATATTGTTACAAATTCTGCATTTCTCGGTGACAGTAATAGTCAACCATCTACGTCGATAGAAGAACTCCATGGACTACATCATTTGCACTCTGGTGTTTCATCACAAGTTCCATTTTCTGATCTCTATTGATGCTGGGACTGACCGATGGGCGCGACAAATTTTCTAACTGTTCACTCAGCCAGTCTTTTTCATGACAAACGTGAACTGAGAAAACCCCTTTGGTCAGGTGAATTATTGAGGTGCAAAGTGCTTCTGAAATAATCAATTACTGTTTGAATATATTCGACATTGTTTTATGTGAACAGAATTTCATACTAGTCACTCTTAACAATGTGTCATTGAGTTAGAGTTCTATAATTTTTACTGTCATTAGTCACTTTTTATTTTAACGAACGCAAAATTTCAATAAACACACGTGCACAGATATATATACATACATACATTGAGTGTATATGTATACATGTACTTAATATTAATGTAATACTTGGAAATGTACTTATTCCTGTATACATTCTTGTATCGACTTATTTATACAAGATTTAATATGTGAAGGAAAAGGATGAGTGTCAAATTGGTTAACTTGTTGCTCAGTAAATGTATCAAATTATTAATCTGTAATTCAGCAATTCATAGACAGCGGCAACGGGAATGATTTTGTGAAGGAAAAGTTAGTAATGAAAAATTATAGGGATGAGAGGCCAATTTGAATAGCGAATACAAATAAATTTATGAATTTGTTTGAGTCACTTTGATTTATATTATATTATAGTCCAAGTCATAGATTACTTGTGGCAATTGGATGAAAATGAATGTAGTTATGGATCCTGATCAACACCAACTTAGGTAAATTCGAAAGTTTCACGATGGTGATTCAAGCAGGTAGAAGTTATAGCTAAACCAAAGGCAAATTCAGAAGGCAGATAGAGGCGTGCCTTCTCTCCAACACGTCGTATATACTCAAATACAGATTCATATGCATAATATATACTTACATACAAAAATTTCATATAGTAATTTTACTATTCTTGACTGCTAGCTCAATAACATCTATGTATATATATTCATTTTTATTCACTATAAAAAGCAAACGCGTGCTCCATAGCAATGTGCTCTCACTCACGCCCTGGCACAAACCAGAATCCATAGGACCATTGTGTATATACCGTATATTTTGTCGGCGCTCATATAAGTTAATTTTCAATCTATATGCGCGTTCAGATGATCGTGCGGCGACTCATCAACCAAATGGAGAAATTTAGAATCTCGTTAATATTTAATGATCCATATAGAAACACAAGATACATTACCTCAAATACTCTGTATAGGAAAAGTTTTCGAATGCATATGATATATATCTACGTTATCTGTAAATGACCAATGCATTGTGAAAATGATGTCGTGTACGTGTATGTATAGCGAGAAAAAAAATCAAATAACTTCCTATCGGGAAGTTAAAAATTATAGAATATTTAGATAATTGTTCCATCCAAAATATTTCAAATTTATCTTCACACGCGCATGAAGAAATGATATATAGATCATAATTTTTGTTACACTAAGATGAATGATGAAAAATAATATCACGAAGAAAAAAAACAAAAAAAAAACACCACTAGTGATTACTGACTGATTCATATATGTCGTGTATCCCAAAACATTCAATTGGAAGAAGAGACATCAATTTTTGCCTTTTATAATGAAAGCTGCTTGAATTGCATATTTGCGGCGATGATAATGCATATGTAGAAGAACTTTTCATACATGCTGTTGCATCGCTGTGTTGAAGAATTTTTAATTTTCTCTTCTCATAAATTGTTAATTGATGAAAAACTATGAGAAT
Organism: Meteorus cinctellus; assembly: GCA_030523045.1. Taxonomy (NCBI): domain Eukaryota; kingdom Metazoa; phylum Arthropoda; class Insecta; order Hymenoptera; family Braconidae; genus Meteorus; species Meteorus cinctellus. The sequence goes on from JAPYZF010000374.1 coordinate 6,322, forward strand.
CGCTGTATGTAAGTTTCGAAAATCCTGTGTAGTATGGATGCTGTACATTGAAAAACAGAAACAAACATATAAGTTCGGGACTTGAATCGGAAATGTTTGAAGAATTAAAAAAGTGGATGGATTTTGAAGAGATTTGTTGCGAAACAGCTCGAATGAATGGATAGTCGCGTATTAGAACGTTCATGACGTACAAAAAAGTGCGAAAGTATATCGTATAATAGTGTATGGTGGTAGGGACATTGGCTGCCCTGTGGCATTAGTTGGTGTGGAACGGATATCGCGTAAAATACATACTGCGCATGCGTACTAGTTTTCGCAAGGGTGAGAGTACGGATCGCTTTGTGGATCAAGAGAGGGGACCGTTGACTCTACAACTTTGCGAATATACACGAATGTCCGTGAATCCGATTATTCAAGCAGGGAAGAGATACGGCGAGGTGAGGAGAGGTGAAGAAAGATAAAAAGGGATAAAAAAGTGGTAAGGAGCGTTGTGAAGAGCGTTACGAGGAGCGTTGTGAGTAGGTAAGGAGAGAAGAGGTGAGGCAGAGAGAAGTGAGAAGAGAGGGAGCGGGTCGATAGTCTTTTGTTCTGTCAAACGTCGAGATGTCGGACCGCGCCCGGTTTCTCTTTCCCCCCTAAACTATTTCTCGGTGTGTGTAGCCAGCTACGTTTCCCGGCTCCTCTGTGTGCTCATCTTTGCGCTTCTCAGAGCTTCTATCTTACTCACTTCTTTTACTTCGCCATACCTCGGCCGCCCCACTCGGTTTCTTCTACTTGTTCGCCTGCACAAACAAGCAATGCAGACGCGGTAAGGCCGTAAGTTTTTATTGGGGCGGCTGCTTCTACTCGCAATATCTCTCGCTGTCCGTTTAAACGTCTCTTCTTTATTTCATCGTTCTTGTTTCAGCCTTTTTCTTTATAGTGTAGCCGCTGTTCTGTTTCGATACGAGAATTGTGTGTGCCACACCGCATACGCCATGACGAAACATATACGCATCTTATGTGTTCCCGTACAAAAATAAAAACAATGACAATATATGAATAAAAATGTTGCGATTCAGCTGTCGCGCGAGTCCACAGTAGATATGCACATACTATTTTCACTTGAAAACTGTCATTTAAAATATTCCATATCTATATAAACATATCAACCATACTTTATTCATCATTTCATCTTCTAATTAATTTCACAATTTAACAAATAATACATAGCGTATTACCTATTTGTGCTTTTGTCAATATTTCGACTTGTACATTCTCATCGTCTCGTAAACATGAATATAATAGAACGTTTGAACTATAGTATAAATATTAAAATATAGTGTGTTGGCGTAAATTTTTATTTTTTTTCTCTCTATCTTCATTTTTTATTCAATTGTTGAAATATAAATGTTATGTGGATATATAGGGCAGCATTATATGAAGATGCGGTGTGCACTGGTGAGTGGTGAGCAGATATTGTTTAATATAGATAACAGAAAAAGACGGAAAGATTGCGGTGTCTCGCGCACTTTGATTCTCCAATGTCTTCTAGTCATTCGCGCCGATCCCCTTACATCTATACATTGTCTACTGTATAGGCTCACTATTGTAAATAATGTCGCCCGTGTTCTGAGTGCTGCAGATGCCCGTAGCACGAGAGATAACTGAGAATTCTCTGTGGCTGAGGGCAAGGCACAACGGTCGCCGTTGCAACGTCCAATTGTAACCTGTCGCAATTTATACTGATACGCAATTCCGGTAATGCCTCTCCTGTTTCACTCAGTTCCCATTGCTCTTTCTTATCGACATCACGAAATAAAACTCGTTATACCGAATTCTCTACCGAATTTACTATACAAATTGTACGATTTTCACGTATTTACATAATTCTAACTGAATGAAAAATTTTTTTTTCGCATATACAATTGTTCACAAAGTAAATACTCCATTGGTCTGTATTTGTATTATAGAGTTACTGATACATTTTTGTTGAATCACCATATATAAATGGTGTCTTGCGGTTATATCTCTTGGAACTCGTGAAACAGAGAGAAAATAAAGAAGGTTGGATAAAAAAAAAGGACATGTCGATACTATACATACATAGAGGGGTGGTGATCTCGCGCGTTGGGGACCCACCGTTTCAGCGAGAGTTCGTGTTCCCGGTCTTTTTTCCCCTTTGGATTATCCAACCGGCGCATCGCTTATTCGTGTATCAAACGTTTTTTACACTTTTTCATTCCTGGGGACGCAAAAGCAGATTCTTTGTTTGCGATGGTTGCTCCAGGAAGAGGAGTTGCGCGGGCGCGAGAGGATGTGCCAGAGATAAAAAAAAGTAAAAGAGTGGGGCAAGGTGGAATAGGGGAAGGCGATAGTGGCCATTGTGTAGCACGATCTGAACAAAGGTCGCCATAGCGACGGCATTCAAAGAGACACGAAAATGGCGATTTATGCTAATTGATGCAAGCTATATGGCTAAACTTTTGCACATTTTGAATTTCGTAATGCACTTTATTCACTTCATTTCTCATTGCGGTGTTCAACTTGTCACTATTCCTTCATTTTCAACAATCTTTTTTATCTAAATACCAACATCATCGGCGCATATTCGCGTCATATACAAGTGATATTCCGAAATGAGGAATGGAATCAGTGAAATCCAACACAGCACAAGCGCACAGCACTGCGCATAATATCACACATAAATATTATATAGAACAATCACACATATATTGTTTACCATTATTTTTTTCATTTCAAGTCTGATTTTTCTACCCATATTTATTGTTGTGAATTTTGTCTCAGATAACGTTATAATGACAATGCTTTTATGCACTCATGTATAGCTGCATTCGCGATTCTTTGAGCTTACGAGGGTCCTAACTCAATCCTAAGACAATACTCATAATGCCTATATATTTTTCTGAATAAAAATGAAAAGAAAAAAAAGAAATGTATATGTGTGGTTTTTCACTTGTAAATTTATTCTTTTGTTTCATAAATTCGCATTCATTTATTATTGATAAAAGTGTTGATAGCATGAAGTCACTTACAGAATGGTACAATATTATATATGATACAAACATAAAAATCGGTGAGGCCTAGAGTTACGTACATGCATATGAATATATGAGTCTTCAGAATATCGCGTGTGTGTCCAATGGCAAAATGAACGAGTACGAAAGGCATACATACATACATACATAAATACATATATATATATATATATATATACGTATATTCTCGCGCATATATATTTATATTAATATTTACTGGAGGGTATATACACACGCTGGGGCGTAGGTTTGTTTTAACAAGGCATTTAAAGCGTACTCGGTAAACATTCGGAGAGAAATATCTGTTGTTTATGGCATGGTGATTTATCTCCTCGCGCGGTGAACGGAGCTCCAAATGGGACGTCGTTGGATGGAGTTGAAATGAGTTCAGGTGAGGTTGCTCGATCGTTTGTGCGGAGGAGGTATATATGCCCCTTGGCTCTATATCTAATATCTTTTTTCACCCTTGGTCCCACTCATTTTTTTTTCTCTCATATTATATGTATTATACCTTACATTCTTATAGACATTTTACTGCGCCTATTCAATTTACGTTCAACACATTTGCATGTCAATCCCCAATCGCTACAGATTCTTATATTGCATCTAATGTAGTTCCCGTAATATTCAATCGGGTATAACGTCATATATCCACATTGTTATGAACACTCATATAAAAATTATTTAAATCATTCATTCATATGGAGGAATAGGCATGTTCGGAGAATTGTACATATATGTATAGAATTCTATGGGATGTTATATTATTTTTTTTCATCGCTTCTATATTTAGGTTTATTGGACTTCGATGAAGTACGGAGATGAATGAGATTAAGATTTTGTATATGTAGGCAAGATGAGAAATGTTTGGAAAGGCTTATATATTTGAATGAAGCCGTCCAATTCTCGATAAATATCACAACATCATGATTATTGTATCGCATGTTATTATACATTGCGAAAAAAAAATAATATTAGAATCCATTTATATTGACAAGTAATATATATATATATATTCGCCCGGTATCATTATATTGGTCGAAACAATCCTATTGCAACAGCACATGATATTGATTTCATATGTTAATACTTTTCTCAGTCTACCATTTGTGGATAAATTCTCATAATAATTTTCACAAATAAAACATAAATTGATTCATGCAGAAGCGGTTTATGTCAGATGGTTCCCAAAAATTCCGTGAAAAAAATCCAAAAGGCATTCACATTATAAATTTTTCAAATGTATTCATACATTTATACATACATACATTGGGCAAAAATGGAAATATGGTATTATTGGGTAATCGTGGTGATCGTGCAGGGGATCTACTTTGCATCAAAAAATAATTTTAATTGGCTTCGTCGTTATGGGCAAATTTGATGCAAAACCGACGCCCTACACAGCTCTCAATATCCCTATCGCCGAAATTTTTCATGTGCGTGCGGTCCCTCATCAATGATTTGTGAGGACATGTGCCACTTTTAAGTGGCTCCACGCCACATTCCAATTCCGTGATGCTGTATATATATACGTATGAAGGTTCAGGGAAGCAGAACGAGTTGATCAAATGGTGTCATACCAATAGGAAAGGAAGGGTTTCTCTCATTAGGAAACATCAGCTACTGTTGATTTTGCGCTTACTCTCGATCATTTGACATACCGAAATATATATCTTTCTATATATACATGTATTGACTCACGCGGTTGTGCCCAGAGAAGAATGTTAATTCAGTTATATCCTAATTCAAAACAGTGCGGTCGTATCTCCACTATTCAGATGATCGTCAGGCGGAATATTGTTTCATGTTATTTTCTGTTTAAATGAAGAAAAAGTTTTTTTCCTTCTCGTTAGGTATGAATTGTGGTGAATGAATAAACTATTCAGAAGTTTCTGCCTCCATATGGATAGTCCACATTGTATAATAAATAATGAGAACTCTCAATTTATCTTCATGTGTTGATCCATTCTATTCGTACATGAATGAAACTCAGTTTTTCACTGATTTTTCGTTATGATCGTGATGATAGTGAGCACCATTCGGACCGGTAGCTCATTCTCGAAGGCATTTCCGAGGCCCATAGATGTACCTCAAGCAATATTAAAATTTTATTTTTCTACAGGAATCGCAAAATTTAATCAGTTATGTGGCTACCGTGAGAAACTTATTCGGTCCAACAGTGGAGATTTACTCTCAAGATTATGAATACAGATTAGAGCCAGCACACGCACACACACACTCATATATATATATATATATATATATATATATATATATATGTGTGTGTGTGTGTGTGTGTGTGTGTGTGTGTATACGGAAGGAAGGGGCCACCCAATGTCTTCTATAGAGCGTGACCTCAGCCTCAGGTTGAAAGAGGGATCAGTTTGGGAAGTAAAGTACACTTCGAGCAACGGGCTGAGAAAGGTCAGGCGCATCCATAGACAGTGAGAAGAACGGACTTCATATATATGTACGTGTATGTGTGTATGTATGTGTGTATGTATGTGTGTGCGCGCACCAGGGCCTATACCGCAAACTCACCTTATCGCAGGACTCGTCCGGGTGGCCTACTCGCGCTTAATTGCGGGGCCATATCACGATTCAATATGGCCGCCCACCGCGGTCCATCGCACATCCCGTAGGAAGTGTTGCCTTTGGTTCTCCTGTGCATGTACATAATTTTCGATACATATACAGTTATATTTGTTTTCGAAGAGCAATCATTATAGAACATCAATCTCGATTTTTAATTCGAAAAATTTTAAATACACTTGCATTATTATAGATAAATATTTGTGAATAACACATCATTTTAGCACATCAAAATTTATTGCACTGCACATAATTGCATTGAACAAATAATAATTCAGACACGGAATATTTCATTATAAATACAAATTCCATCAAACTTGATAGCGCACGATCCGATCATCAAATTGAACGCACCCTAGAGGATTGAATGACGGAAAGGAACTAGCTCCGGAGCATTGCTTCTCTTAGCTTCTCTCGTTTGCCTCTGAACAGTTGCCCGGTTATGGCTATATGCTGTAGCGCTTAACGAGTCTAATTAGCGACGAAAACGAAAACAAGTTTAACCTTTTTTCATGAAGGCCTCGCGCCAATGCCGCCTCGACTACTGCGCGCGCGATCATCCGGTCATGGGGTATGAAAACGTAAAAGGAAGAGCCCGACAGAGAAAGTGAAAGAGAACGGGAAAAAGAGAAGGTTATAAGGATGAATCGAGAGGAAACTGAGGGAAGAAACGAAGATACATAGCAGAGAGAGAGTTAGTACAAGTCTGTCGAAGCATCTTCTACAGAACCATAGCCACTAAATTTGTACGTTTTGTGAAATGAGGTCAGCGGGGCGGCAATGTCTACGATCTCCAACGCCGATGGCATTCAATCTTCAATTGTCATAATGATATCGTTTTCTCAAAATATATAACATATAGCATAATATGAATATGAGCGACCCCGACAATTCAACTTCCTCCACCAGTGAAATATTGGGTGCTCAAGCATAATTGGGGAGAGTTTCAATTGTAAAATTTATAATGATTATTGCATCCAACCCTCATGCGAATTATCATTAATAGTTCGAATTTTAAACGCATATCATGAGATTTGGCGGAAAAAAAAGTCTATGGCGTTATTATCATTTAATAAATACGATGGCAAAGTTTGCATTGACTCACGCGCAAGGGTGGGTGTTTGATTAAAAAACTGGGACTGAATCAAAGTTAATTCTTTGACAGAGCACAATTGAAATGAGTCTGGTATCAATCTGCATATATACACATATATAAAGGGAAAATCGCATACTATCTCATTAGTTGTTTCAGAGGAACGAGGTGCGTTTGTTACAGGTGTACAAATTTTCACCGGGTGGGATTTTATTTTTGGATACTTTATATAGTGGATATACAATATTTCAAGTGGATAATGCAATTGCATTCATTGCAAACCGAATATTTGATTGATGGACTGTTCAATTGCACGAGCGGGCACGTCGTCGAGTAGCTGATACATGGCGCGATCGCAAGACCTCCCGGAGGGACGCGACCACCTCCGGGAGGCCATAGGTCGACTTGTTAGGCGTGCATCCAACTCAAGGAAATGACAGTGGGCGCCATGTATACACATATATAAATGACACTGTTTGTCTCAATGCCCGATCACCATTATGTGGTAATATACTTATACACAATACAATAACTGCAATATAGATATATTCAGTATTGAATCTTTTCAAATTCATATATGCACTCTATTTGAGTTGTCGATCGTGAAAATCGACAAGACAAACTACAACGAAATGACAAGGCAGTCAATCTATCACTTTTTATGTTAATGAAAATATTATCTTTTGCCTAACCAAATGGAATGTGAAAATTATTCTTTGTATTTTTTACACCATAAGACATGAAACCAAAAAAAAAGGACTTACAATTGAGCATATTTATAATAAGTACTATGAAGGGTTGTTGCAGTTTGATATTGTAATGGGAAAGAGAGTTTGTAAAGTTAATGGATAAAGGAAGAATGCGTATGAAATGTGTAGAGCCATATATGTATATAAGTGTGAGTACATATTTTTTAGCGCACACGCGCACACTCAATAGTTGATGCGGGGGCGCACTCGAACAGTTCCCACACGCGCCATTATATTATTCCTCCCACGATCCTCATGAGGTGAGAAGGCGGGTTGTATCATGGAAATGATTCTATAGAGAACGGAAAGCCAAAAAAAAAACTTTATTCCATACATTTTATATGATCTCCAACTTTCCACGCCCCTCTTTCTCCAATTATGAAAAATGATGAAGACAATAATCATTTTGTCTGATTATTCATTTTATTATGCATTTGTCCGCAGTTGTATTGCATATGTATGAATATGCACAGAATAAAAGAAAAAAGAACGATGCGTTGAAGTTTACATGCCTTTTTTGTTATAAAAATATGGATGATTTGAGAAGAGAAAATTCTTACGGATGGTACACATAAAAAAAAAATGAACACGTCCACACAGGGCACATTAGGGGTGGTGAGTATATACGTAACTTAACGCTAGGTTCGAGGATAATGGTTGGAGGCACGAGTGCTGCCGTGCACCCTGGGGCTTTTCACTGTCGGGGGTGTTCGCTATATATTTTCGACAACTTCTCTTTTTTTTTCGGCGTTCTCTGACATACTCCTGTGTGTACGCCACCTCCCTTGCGCCCGTCCACTCCCACCTCCTTTCTTTCTCTTCCTCTTTTTATGCACGATCTTCTGAATAGGTCACGTGTCTAAACGCAGCACCCTCAAGCCGATATAGTATTTGTACACGTACTAACTATACCTCATCCATTACTACGATCCGTTGTTTGTATATTTTACTACCTATATATACGTTCCTTTATACTTTTAGTGCCGTTTCACTCTCTGTTTTTCGTACTTGTTCAATTTCACACACTTGTCGGCCAGTTATATCTATAGAACATATCAGCGTGCAAAAACAATGAGCGTGATTCGTGAGGACCATCAAATATCGCATTTTTTGTTTCCTCCACATTGAATAACGTGGGAAAGAAAAGAATAAATATAAATTCACGTATATTTATTTGATTCGCGTATGGATCTAAATTTTATATGCATGTATTGACAGAGAATCTTTCCTGAAATATCGGAAAGAAAATATAGTATATATATACATAGCATCCAATAACGAAATGAATATCGGTGATATTTCACCGAAACATAATTTAACAACATGGAATAGTAAAAAGTCTATTCTCCATCAAGATAGATGAAGTAATTCCTGTGGGTCACTATGTTGTATAGTTCATAAGTCAATGGTGCCACAAAAGTGACACTGATTCAAATGGAACTGTCACATCACCCAGAAATAATTCGGATCAATGTAACGGTGGCCCAAAACAATATCGAAAAACATTTTTCCAACAATTTGGAAGTGTACGCTCATTATTTCCCTACATTTTTATGCATAATTTATACACAATTATCTACAGGGAAACGAAAGACGTTCGATATTTCATTTTATTTACAAAGTCTGTTAGCATGTTACACATTATGTGGAGTCATTATGGTGTCAGGAAGAATAAACATAAAATGACATTCATGTAGGTACATTAGTATATATATATATATATGAATTATTCACATATACAATTCATTCGAACAAATATGTGTTTTTATTTGCTTGTCAACAATGTCGATTGACATGAGAAATACGCACTTGTAGTTGTCATTTGTTCAATCGACATTCCTACTACCAGCCATCACACGGCGTTCAACTTCCGCTTCTCACATCATCATCATGTCATATTTCCGATTGCAACGCCAAATGTGTTTTACATCACAACGGCCCCAAACTTTACAGTATAACGATTCAATGACGAATTGTCAAACAATTAACAAATAAATTATATTTTCCACTAACGAGAGCATATTACTCAAATCAATCCGAATTGTATCGAATTGAATATAGCGATGACAGACATGATTTTTTCATTGATATTGAAACGTATACACGCTCATACCTCGCAGCCATCCATATTCATATTCTTTTGTTTACACATCAATTGGGAAAAATTTCATAACTGACAATTTTTGATGCGTTTTATGCATAACTCTCTCCTTTGATTGTTGATGTATTATATTCTGCAGTAATGATTAACTAATGTTCCAATTTTCTGACATATGTCATGGGAATGCATTCTAATTGCAGTATCTATATAGTATTATTCATATGCCATGCATAAAAAATGCAGTATTAGAAAAAAAAAATAACAAAAACAAAAAAAACGATGATTTAATGAAAACAAAAGTGGTACAGTTTCGTGCGCCTTCAAAACTGTGGTTATGTGAACTGTTATTTCACTTGAGAATGTTGCGCTGTAAAAGAACCCGAATGCACGAAGCATATCAAGTTGCAGTTACAATCATCGAGGCAAAACATTTGTTACAAAATAGCAATCCAATAGTTATTGTTAAAGTTGGCAATCAAAAAAGAAAAACTATTGTACGAAAAAGCACAGACACACCATATTACAATGAGGTGTTCAATTCTTTTATTTATCAAACTTTTTTATTGTGATTTCGCAAAATCTATATTCATATTGATTTACATACTTTTTTCAGTATTTCGTGTTTGATTTCACCGGCGATTTCAACGTTTTTCTCAGCACCAAAATTTCAATATTGGTTTACCTAAAAAATTATTTGCGACTCAAATTTCATGGAGGTATATCTTTTGAAGTCGCTACAGTATGGGAACAACCAGGTATATGCAAAGATATCACCATTTTTATTTACATCGAATGACAATAGTCATTAATTTTATTCCATCAATTGATATTGGTAAGAAGTTTATAAATGAGAGCAATTATGCCGCAGTGAATTTGAAGAGTAGGCTTGCATAAATGGAGAAAAGAGGCGTCGCGTAAAAATACTTTATCGACAATGAATAATATCATATGCCTCTTCCTCGCAGTTGATAAAATAATTTCGATACCACCCTTCATCTGCATACAGATCATGAATTCTACCATAAATGGGCTATTTTGACAAACTCAAAAGATCGCGCTGGTGGTACACGAGGATATGTCAAGTGTAATATATCGGTGAATGCTAAGGGAGAAAAATTGCGGGTTCACCCAACGGCTGACGGTGAAGATGATATTGAAAGGTAATGAAAAATGTGCAATAAGGATATGTTATATTTATTTCTTCATGGTGAAAACATTCATCGTATTTTATTCCTGCCATTGTAATCTTCACAATCGATATAAAAAAAATTTCATTTCAGAAATTTATTAATTCCATTAGCGAATTATCAAATGTTTGGTCGGCAAAGAGCACGGTATATATTCAGCATATATCGGGCCGATGGGTTACCATACACTGATTCAATATTCTGTTGTGGAAATTCGAGATCGATAAACCCATTCATTCAAATATCTTTCGCCATGATGGAGGTAAATTTGAATTACTTATCATCAACTCGTGATATTGAATTCACAGTTTGCATTCATTCTTATTGTTCTTATGACTTGATTTACAGTTCTTTCGTTGACTGTAGCATTCTTCCTAATTGATATAAGAATTTCGCAGTTATATAATAATATGACGATCACCAGATGTTTTTTTAATACGCCTGATGGAACATTCAGTTTTCTACTTGATAATATTTTTATTTATAATATTTTTATTACTATCTCACGTATATCGCATTGTGTTTAATATATATATATATATATCGTGAGCCGCTTACTGCTTCAGGGTGAAACAAGTTGGCATAATTGCGAATGTCGCAGTCATTTCAATGAGAAAATAGTCTTTACTGAAATATTTCCACCGCTATGTTTTCGGATAATAATTTCTATAAAAGACAGAATCAACGCCTGTCATTCTTCAACAGTCGCTACGGAAACCCTGAACTTTTCAAATCTATTGAGATGTGTCCGATATGGTAAACCATATTTCTTGCATTGCATCTAGCTCTCAATTAAATGGATATTTATTTTAAAAATATGAGTTCGTATACTGAACTTCAACATCTATGTATTTGGCAGAATGTTTACCAACTTTCGGTCCATCATTCATTCACTTCTATCGGACACACAACTTCGATCATGAATGCAGCTGCGCCTTCGAATGTCATAGTATAAAGCCTATATATTGTGGTCGAGTCCTTCTCTCGATAAAAACAGAAATTGATGATTCACAGTCTTCAATTGCTCGCAGAGTGGATATTGAACCCATTGCACCAATTGTTGAGGTAAGGCTCCAATCAATAAACCGAAATTATTAATTACCAGAAATCAATTGCAGCGATAGGATGATTGACTTAAATATTTAAATGCACAAGAGCAGAGTGGGTGGCAACTGCCTTCCGTGAATTCATAATTTACTATACTATATTTATATGCATATATATATATATATATATATGTGTGTGTGTGTGTGTGTGTGTGTGCGCGTATGTGTCATTATCATTTTTTTGTGACATTCAAGACAATGAGATAGCACACTTTCGATGTATATGTATTGAGGTATGTTCATTATCGTATCCATAATAGATCATAGAGTAATCCGACAGCAAAATAATTTGAATCATGAAATCTAGTGTCCATGAATCGGTTTCAGTTTTCGCAAACATCCATCTCATAGACATCATTGCGAAATTACCTAGAACCAGAATTCGAATTTGTGACTTTCATGTTGAGATTTATTGTTTCTAGAGTTCTTCCGCCGGAAATATGAACTAAAATTGCTTAGTCATTGACAATGATTTATCGGTCTGTATTATTGTGCATTAATTCTACTACTTGGTTGCAGCGAAGCTTATGGGCTATCGAAGAATATCTTCTGGTTGGAATCATTTACGACGTTTGCATGATCGATCGGTGCAAATTCATGATGAAATCTATCAGTTTTGAGATGAATTTTGGGAATATTGGTAGTAAACAAAAGTTTTCGAATCATATCGAGAATAAAAACGATGAAATGAGTAAGTATTGTATAGGAATTGTTATGCTCACCATTTGGGAACATTATCGAAATTAGTCGAGGCAATAGTCGTTTGAATTTTCGGTATTTCGATAAATTGTCATTACATAATGTTCAAATGTTTGGATTAGAGATCATAAATTATGATCATTCTTAAAATGAAGATGGGGAAAAGAAAAATATCGTAATAAAATATTTGAATATCCAATACTGAATCATTATCCCAGAGAACTAAAAAAACACACTAACCAAATGATTTTATATGTAAATTTCGCTACATATGGTAGCCAGTAGTTAAAAATTGAAGTTTATATAACCTGCAGATGATACAGTATTCGACAACCGTGCAGATTTCAGAAGCCATACAGTGCCAAAATCAACAATCACGACGAATGGCAATTTTAATCACCTTCCACTAGCATCAAATAAACCTTGTATGTATATTAAATCTTGGTGGCCCAACTTTGAATGGCGAATATCCAACAGCAATTTCCTCTCTTCTATCGCAAACTTTTTGGTGAGCATTATTCATATATTTCTCTATAATTTAATATTTCATTGACAAAAAATAAAATACACAATTCGATTACATAATTGCGAATTAAAAGATAATTTACATCGATTATCCTTAGTTTTTATATTATTTCATTGTTTCATTGAATTAAAAGTATGAAAATTAGAGTAAATTCAGAAATAGTTAGGAAAGATTAGTATGAATTTCCAGTGTTATTAAAAAAATGTATAAGAATATATAGTTTATTGAATTGCAGGAAAATAGTCTTACTAAATTAGAGATACTCATAGCCACAAAGAGTAAAATGGCCTACAATAATTATAATAATATAATGAATGCGTTGAAATATCACTGCATGCATTACCTAGATATATTGAATAGTGGAAGATACAATGTGAATGGCGGTACAACGAAATTAGATCGGCATCGAATCATCCAGTGTCGTGAATGTATCGAGAATATTATCAGCATGATCGAATTGAATGGAAATCTACTTAATAATAATCATATAAAAATTGCAATGATTTATGCATATAATTTTCTACTGAAAATCCGAAGAATTTGTGAAGACGTGAGTAAATATATTACCAATAATAAATTCAATAATATGGTGAATCAAATTGCACAGCCCCAGCATGCGTTCCCGGATGTTTTTATTTGGATGATTGCTGGCACAAAACGTGTAGGGGTAGCTCGTCTTGCCGCTTCTGAAATTATATATACAGAACAAGCATTGTCTCGTGGTTCGAAATGCGGACAACGCATCAATTTATTTTTGAGAAAAATAGACCATGATGCAAATGGTTTGGATAATGATGTATGCAATATTGAAATATTTCTTTGGCTTGGTAACATGAAATTTTCATCGGCTTGTTGGAGCTTCATTCCCAGAGGCTATCAAATCAAAAATTGCACCAATAATGAATCATTTCCACCATCATTCGACTACGTGGACAGTTGGGTAAAGTATATGAGATATGATAAATTCTTGTAGCACTCGATGTATATTCAGTGCAATTGTCTAAATATTCATTTGTTTCACATTCTCATCTGTTATATTATTATTAGAAATTTCAATTGCAAGCTCACATATTTCAAGGTCGTTTCGATTCTGGCGTCAACTCGACGAATTCATTGAATCCATTTATTCGAGTAATGTTTCGAGGATATACAGCAATGAGCACAGTAATTTATTCCCTTCACTATTAGATATCGTACTACTTCACACTTATACATATCTCATAATATATATGTATTAATATTGAAAATTATATAACTTAACCAGGTGATCACACAGAGTTTTGCGCCAGTTTGGGATGAATCACTTGTATTACCCCCAATAGATTTATATGGTACAAGAGAGAATATCAAATCTTTGCCACCGCCAGTCATGATTGAAGTCTTCGATTGGAATTCCTGTGTAAGCTCTAAATACATAGATACAACAATGATTTGAAAAACTAAACAGTTTTTGCTGATAGTATACTTGAATATTATCCTTAAATGCGTATATACATTCAAATGATTTAGGGAATGAATAGATTCTATGGTCGATGCGTCGCACACCCGACAGTTAAATTGATAAATGAGTCATATTCAGTGTCAGAATCCCCGCCCATTCTGACATGGCATAAATTAATCACGCCGAAAAACTTGGAAGGAAGTGTATTAGCAGCATTTGAACTTATAGAGGTTCGAAGTTACTCCAATATCATGATCCACACCCCCCATACATTGTCATAAATAATCCAACATTTATTTCATATTTGATTGTCAACGATTTTTTCCTCAGTAAATGTTAATATAACTTCACTTCTTCGCCATTTCATTTCCTTTTTGTTTATTTTTGTTTATCAAGCAAGATTAGAGACGACTGTAACGAAGATCCTGCAGTGAAGTTCAACACTAAGACGATTCATAAATTACCAGATAATATTCGTCCAATAATGATAAGCCATCGTTTGGAAATTGTTTTTTGGGGTGTACGTGATATGAAAAAAATTAATGGTATTCACATCAACAAACCAAGAATTATTGTTGAATGCTCTGGTGTCCATATCAATTCAGAAATCATAGAAAATGCAAGACAGTTTTCGAATTTTTATGAAAATCATGTCATTATCAATTTGGTACAATCATTACATATAAATTTTTACCATTGCTGAAATAATATACCGCACATACTGCAGAATTTTATACTTTTCATAATTAAAAAAAAAAACATTTTTTCAAGGATCTGCCACAACAATACATTTATTATCCACCCATAACAATAAAAACTTATGATTCTCGTAATTTCGGACGTTTTGCATATGTTGGAATGTGCATCATTCCGAGTTGTCATGTATTTTTGCAAGAATTAATTACGGAAAAACAATATAATAATGAAATACATGGGAAAAGTATTATTGAACAATCTCAACGCGTAACTTATCAGTGCAAAGATCCATCAGTTATATGTGAGTATTACAAACATAAATTTCACTAAAATATGTTTGCGAATGACTTGAAGGGATGTCTCATCATTCGAATATCATTCATTCTCCTCGAATTACTTTCGATTGAATCCATAGTGCCATTGCCAGAAAATTATATAAATACTGAAGAGAAGCAAGGCATGATTGACTTGAAGAAACTCAGTAGAGTCAATTTTTATCATCGAATCGGTAAGATGTTGGGCTTTTTCAAGGTATTAATTTTCGGTGCAGCAGATTTTCAAAAGTATGATCAGATATTATATGAAAGTGACGACGATATAATGGACAACTGGTGGAGTAAATATTTCGCATCCCTCGAAGTATGTGAAAAAATGATGAAAATGGTGATGAAATAGAAATTTTTTTTATGGTTTTTCTTTGTTTTCTTCTTCGTCCCCTGCCAACATGAAATTGTTCTGATGCATTCATTCAGTATGTATTAACGTGTTTCCAGCGGGAAAAATATCGCAAATTCCAAATCGACGTTCTTCCTTTGGTTAATCAAAAAGAAATTCCGATTTTTAAGGTAAGACTTTGATAAGCATTCATAAATCATAGAGAGAAATCATTTGTCAATGAAGATATGATAGTTTTTCAATGATATTTAGGTTTATGAATCCGAATTGGAGATGCAACCGGAGTTTCAAAAATTTCACGACAAACTAACCACATTTGAATTATCACGCCAAAAAGTAAACGGTTATTTGAATTATAATGGGAATATTCCTCGCGGGAAGTTCAAGGTTCGATAAAATAACGTAATTGTCAAATTTACTTTCATTTTTCCATTGTTTCTGTGCAATAGTTACATGTTCAATTTCACCAGCTCACAAAGTGTTACTGCAACTCTGCTAATTGCCCCATTGCTTTATCGCTAACTCACATTTTTCACAAGAATTAAATCGATGGATGCAATAATGTTCGAATTGCTCAAAAAAATGATGTACAATCCAATTTGTCTTTAATTAGGGCCGTATCGCAATATATCGATGGCCCCATCAAACAAAATCTTCATGCAGGACGAGAAGCGGCAAGAATGTGGCGGATGGATTGCTGGTGGATTATCCCCCAAATGGGATAGTGAAATTGCTTGTGCGTCTCTACATAATTAGAGGTGAATTATATATTTTTTTTGCATTATGGCTTTGAAATAACAGTCGCTTTGCCCAAGAGGTATGATGACGCATGTTATTGATGATGCCGCCCCGCAATTTGAATAAAGTGAATGAAACATGAATTATGCGCTACTTATATGTTGATGCAATCACTATTGTGAATGATAGCGTATGATTTGATTAAAATCAATTATCGTTTGAAAATTTCGTTCAATAAGTCCATTGATACCTCAATATTCATAACGTTGACTATCCAATTCTATCATAGGAATCAATTTGCATCCATGCGATCCACTTTCTGGCAAGTCTGATCCATATTTGATTATTAAACTCGGCAAAACCTATATAAATGATGAAAAAAATTATATTGCGAATCAGTCAAATCCTATTTTTGGAAAGTATGTACTTTTTATTACATTTCAACCTCTTTTCATCGTAGCGCGTTCGGTCTGTGTAGACATTATCTGATTACAGATCTTTCGAAATGGAGGCAGTTCTACCTAGAGACCATACGCTAATTGTTCAAGTATGGGATCATGACTCAACAAGTACTGATGATATGATCGGTGAAACAAAGATTGATATCGAAAATCGATACTATAGCGATCATCGTGGAGGCTGTGGAATATCGAGTACATACACAACATCCGGATACAATTCATGGCGGGATTGTGAAAGACCAATGCAAATTCTTCAGGCATTATGCAAAAACAATAATTTACCAGCACCCGAATTTTCGAAGATTTGTGTAACAATTGGTAACCATAAATTCCCATACTCGGGGGAATTAAAAAAAACAAATGAATTAGGTATTATTGAGGAAAAGAATGCCTCGGGCATTGGCTAAAAAATCATGTTATTTGGAAATTGCAAGAAATTTATGTCATAATTGTCGTGTTTTAGAGCACAACGAGTGTATGGCATTGAATGTTCTGCATCAATGGCAGCTGTATCCCATTTGCGGCGTATCTTTGGTGCCAGAACACATTGAGCGAAGATCACTGTTCAATGTGAAGAAATCCGGGTTAGAACAGGTAGGTACACCATTAAAATCAATTGAAATAATTCGCTGAATAATAACGAGACGGTGCAACAAATCATTTGGCGATATTCACCAACCATGCGTCAAATTGGGTATTTTTCAATCAACTCGAATTCACTATGGCACTAATTTCGCATGTTTATTCAGGGAAGATTGGAGCTTTGGGTAGACATATTTCGTGTCAATGAGCTGCCACCTAAGCCTCTTATTGACATATCCCCCCAAATCCCACAGGACTACGAGTTGCGGGTCATCATATGGAACGTTGAGGATGTCCCTTTAGTGGATAATCAGTTTGTCGATGGCGAAAAATGTTCAGATATTTATGTCAAGTGGTTAGCCACCCGAACATACCACACAACGTTATAGCTCGATCGAACGTTTTCATTTTCCGAATATCATATTAAACCATAACTTACAGTTGGATTAATCATGAGGACTATCAAAAGACTGATATTCATTATAATTCGTTGACTGGTGAGGGAAATTTTAACTGGCGATTTGTCTTCCGTTTTGCGTATTCAAAATCTGAACACCTTATGATCATACGCACGAAACTTTCAACTTTTGCGGTTGATGAAACTGAACAAAAACTACCGTGTAAATTGCACCTCCAAGTGTGGGACAATGACCATTTTTCATTTGATGACTTCTTGGGTAAAATTACAAAACAATTAAAATCTTATAGATTTTCCATTATACTCCTTTCATATGCATTATTTGAATTATATAGATACGGTGAATTCTATTAAATTCCAAACAAATTCAATTAATCCTCTATTTAAATTCGAGGTTCACTAACAATTGATTTGTCGTGCATGCCACGTGGAAGTGCCAATTCGAAAAATTGTACCCTAAAGGTCACAGATCCCAGTTCACCAACAGTCAATCTATTTAGAGCGAAACGCATGAAGGCTTGGTGGCCGTTTTGCCGTGTTGCAAGCAACGGGGAATACATCCTTGCGGTAATTTTATTTCTTGAATTCATCTCAATTGCTGTGATATATATATATATATCCATCCTGTTCGTATCGACAATATTTCATAACTACCCATTTTCAATGTTTATCAATGTATTGCAGGGAAAAGTTGAGATGGAGTTGGCATTGATGCTTCTTTCAGAAGCTGAAATGGCGCCAGTAGGAAAGGGTCATGATCCACCCAATCCTTTGCCATTACCAATGTGAGTTCTGCTGCTATTATATGATACTGAAGAAATATTAATTTGTCCATCGTTTTCGGATATGAAATCATTTTTTCTTTAATTTTTTCCAAAAATTTCATCATAATTTTGATACAATATTTGAGAGCCATTGCTCGACTTGACTTAGACTTATTTATAACTTGAAAAGCGGTCCGGAATTAATATTGGAATTAACTTGTCGTGTGTTACAAATATGCCCGTTTATGTCAACTTGTCTATTTTTCCTTTTTTTTTTTCTTTTTCAGTCGACCTGATACTTCATTTTCTTGGTTTCGTAATCCCTGGAAGGCTTGTCGCTTTGTTATATGTCGTTATTACCGTTGCCGTATCATATGCTTCTGCTCCGCATTCTTTGTTTTTCTCCTACTTTGCTGTGCTATATATGCATTCCCGGGTTATCTTGTTAAAAAGCTACTTGGTGCTTGAAGAGATAATAAAATGTATTTGTCCACTGAAAACACATGTCTTTTACATCTCCGATTTAATATTAAAAAGATTTTTATTGTATCTGGAGAATATTTTTTCGACTGTGAGTTCATTAAGTTTGGGTGTATGCAGACATTAGAAAAAAACAAGAGTCAAGCAGCGAAAGCTGGATATAAAGTTAAAACCAAAGATTATTCTTCAGATTGAGAATCAGTACTTGTAATCCTGTCCAAACTATTAGGTCCCATCTGTCAAAGAACGATGAAATATTGCGTGACGGGAAGTGCAACTGTTTTTATAAGCAGTAGAAGTAGTATCGAATTACAGATTGAGTAATATCGAAAATAAGTTTGATATAATGAGGTTGAGTTTGCTACAAAATTGAAACTATTTTATATTATCATACATTCTAAGTATGCATGACCCCATCCTTCATAACTGTAAACAATAAGACAAGTTCGGGATGAGAACCATCATTTACGCATAATTGATATGTACAGGTACACTTGATAGCGCATTTGGTACATTACAGTCTAACAACCTGATTACCACTGATTCAAGGTTCTGTATTGACGGAACACGAAAAAAAGCGTTTCATTTTTAAACATCATAAAGTTCTATCGGCCACACATTGATCCGATAACACAACATATCGAGTACAACTAATTTTATATTATAAGTAAAAACAAATATTCATTCATGTGTGCATTTACAATTGAACAATGAATCACTATCTATTATTTTATGCTGCACTGACATAAAAAGACTGAGAACTAAAAAGATAATATCAACTGAATTATGCTATGGAGTAATCATCACTGATAATTCATGTGTAAAATTATGAATTTTGTATATACATAACAATTGATTTATTTTTATGGGAATATATACACACTGACACACACGTACATTCTAATTTTGCATCGATCGTGACTCGGCCGGTGCAACTATTGAACCAGAAACATCGACTCGTGTCGCTCCGAAAGTCGCGTGCGGGAAAGAGACAAATACAAAGCACGCACTCGATAGATCAACATAAGGGTAGAAAAGCTATATAGAAGAGATAAGGTCACTGTACAGCATGTTAGAGGGAGAAGAAGAGAAAGAGAGACATGAGTCGTGTGAGTTGTAGAGCTGCGCTCGCGCAACACAAGTTCATCGACCCTCCGACGATCAGTTATTGGACTTGAGTACACGCGAGCGGAAGAAAATGTGTTGAGGTGATGTTTAACGTTTACTAAATTTCTCGGTCGAACAAATTCAAATCTCGCTTCTTCAATTCATCCGAGAATATAGTACCAGTTATTGTATCTACAGTGACAATATGAACATTGAATTCACCTAAATATTCAATATCATGCTCATATCATAATAATTATATTCATCAAATTCATGTCAATTACCTAAAAAAATAGAAATCCATAACTCACAATATATATAGGGAATTGTTTAAACCAAAATAGAGATAGTGTGGATGTCTACAAGTTTGTCATTTTTTTCGTACTTTTGTCACCGATTATTCAATGGAAATTTGATTGTGGTAAAATATTTTCTCCAGCATTGCTTAGTGGATAAAAGTTAAACAATTGTTTACACGAATGATCCTGTGCATGAACATACACTTATATACAGGCTCATAACAGTCGGCATTTCACATGTATTAATACTTTGTATATATTTGAGAGCTTTCGTTGTCATGACAACCCATGAATGGTTGGGGCAGCACAAACTATACATCAGATAGTTTTGAAAACCAACAGTATTCGTTAGAAGTTTGCAATTATTATATAAGCGCTTTTCGCTTTTACCTATCTACTCGATACTCGCACCCTCTTTGTCTATGGCTTTCCTATCCCTCTCCTCCTTCGTTTATTCTAACATGTATACATGACGCGCGCAGTTGCTTGATAGTGTGCTGTCGCTATAACTACTGGTGCTCTCCCACCCATCGCCGCGTGGCGATATCATCTACCGATATTGTCCGATTACACCCGAACTGTTACGATTACGTCGCGGGGCAACCACGTTTCTACCCTCAGTGTACCGTGCGGGTGGGTTGCACTGTGAACGCGTTTCTCTGGCACGGTTCGGCGTGTCCCTTCAGCGTTTTCATCAACACAACAGAGACAAACAAACAGACGCAAAAACGAAACGAAACGACATACATACACACACACACACACACACGCATATATATATATATATATATATATGTATGTATATGGGTGTGTATCTGTGTGTGCGTGAATAAATACATATACATAGGGTCACACAAATATATATTGTTCCGTCTCTTCCTTGCTCTTTTCCGCTGCTATTGCATTTTACTTATACACACGTCTCGACGCATACGCTGACAGACACGCATTCCTTTTTATAGCATCTTCTATTATCTTTCCTAGCTCAAAACTTACCCATTGCGACCCTCCACTCCAATTTCTACATCTATTTACTTGCTCAAATTGGTCTAAAACTTGCTCCTACATACGTTTTTGCCTCCTCCATATCTTCATCACAATTGCCGTACTAGTTTTTAGTGTTAGAGCGTGCATAATCACTATGCATGTAACTGCAAATAGTTATTTTTTTTTTGTGTTTCAACAATATAAAGGTAGACGCAACGACGTGCGTGTGTGAAACTAAAAAGTGGGTGTATTGTTTGAGCTTGTGTTTCCGGTTGTCTTTTACAATGCCAATATATCTATATATTGCAAAAGAGTGAGGTAAGATTTAACATAAATCATCACAATTTTTGTTATGATTTTCCTCTTCTGATGAATAACATTGCGAAATGATTAATTGTATTACGTCACTTGCATCACATGATTTCGGGAATATGATGGAGTTGATGAGCACTTAATCACCATTTCACCATATTCACAATTAATACATATAACCTATAGATCTGCACGTTGTTTTTTCTCCTCTGCAACCTATCATTCGCATACATATTTCATCCACGTGGTGTTGGGATACCGGCTCCAAAAAGGACAATATAATTTATGAAAGTTTATAATTTCCAAAGACATCATTGAGACATGAAATTGGACGATAGTATTGAGCGTAGTGTGCGCACTTTACCAAATTCTAGTTCAATAAATGATAGCAGTGAACAAGGTCATGAGTATAGCTATTGTTATCGATCAAATGGAGAGTCATGATATGATATTGAGTTGTATCAAACAATTTGAAATTATTTAATTTTTTTGCGAATAAAACACCGGCACCGGTGGTTTGGCTGTAAGAAGTCAAGCAAAAAAATGCACGATTGATATATTTTCAGCGATAAATAACACATTGAATATATATTGAAAGTTGTATATTACGCGATACTATTCTCTTCTATATTTTCGACTTGAAACTATGACATGACATGCTTTTCCCACATCCGAATAAAATACCATTAGAGAAACAAGAGGTTGACAAAGCGAATCACCCGTTACGTGCCAATAGAAACAGACGCCGCAATCATTGAATGGTCGGACGACTACAAACGGGGTTGTGTACACCTGCACGAATGATATAAATATATATAGATGTGTGTATGCGCGCGCGCGTGTGGAGGGGGGGGGGGGCGTATTTCATTAGTGAATATATAAACATACACAAGGTCAATGAGCACACATCACGGCTTGTCTGATTGTCATGTTGAAGCTTTACTCCATTAAGATTGTAGGTCAGGATGGGAAAAACAGAAAAGAATGCGGAAAATAAAGAGATTCTCGTTTCACAAGACACAAAAATGTTCCGTATAATACGACAAAATTGGAGTGGAAAAACAGTCTTAGACACTTCTACGGGGATGATGAAAATATTTTTGAATACATTGATTCTTGTTCATCCAAGTGGATACGATATGTTGCAATGACGGAAATCTTAATAAAAATATATTCTGAAATACTAAATACCAAATAATCATCAAGTGACATGTTATAATCTCATTAAGATCATAACCACTCTGAAATGGAATAAGTGGAGTGATAAGTGTTATGTGAAGCACGCAATGTAAAAATCGCCACTAATTTTTTTAAAAAACAATATTGGGCGATGGTACTTGTGTAGAATTAAAAACGAGTAAATTAATTAGATTGTCAGTAAGCCAGTTGATTAGAAAATGTCAAAATGTTACTCTTTTCGCACTAAGAAGGAATTGATTCATCCTTCTTCTTAAGGATTTTTGTGAACTACAAAAACGATCATTATCGCAAACAGCGTTTGTAATGTCTAGTTATACAGATTTCTCAAAGCGCAGCCTCAGCCAACATCTATTCATAGACACCTTCCGTCGAATGAAAGCCAGATGTAGAGCGTTGCTTCACACTTAAAACAACCCAACTCATATCGTCTCCAATGTCTATGCAAATACTTTCACTTCATAATTTCATTGTCCGTATGGATAATATCGTTGCAGAAGATGTCCAGGATAACACAGATATTCGTATAGCTATGAAAAAAAAAACATAAATTCCAACGATGGCGACCAAATCAGTTGAATAATTTTTTCATTATGATGTTTCGATTGTAATCGTTCATGGAATAAAAGCCAAATCATGAAAATATAACGGAATACCGAAATAGAAGACACAATTCACCGAGTGCCATCCCAAGTGAGTTCAAACGAGATATATATGAATGTTCTGTATATTCAATCGAGCCATTGTATAAACATGGAACTCGGTCAAGAGTCAATGTGATCCTTCTCACGCTCTCTAAAGTTGCTCGTACTATACTGGATCCTACCTAAATTTTTGTTTATCATCTTAATTTATGTATTTTGCTTCGTTGATTATGACAATATACATATTTATAGTACATGAAGATATAAGATAGATAAATGATTCGCCAGAAATCATCACATAACAAAACAGTAAGGAAGCTTTTCAATCGTTTCTTTCTCTGATGTATTTCATGATGACTATTTAAATTATCGATTCACTAGCTTAGGGTAAATTTCCACCATCATTATGGTGAATTTAGAATTTGACTGTCATCATAATTTTATTATATAGATATCTTGAAATGTACTTATACGACACAGATTTTGGGAAAATTAAGAATTCTTCAGTCATCTTATGGAAATATCTATATACATCATTTATGACAGTCAAATTGTTTAAATGTGACTAGAACCCATATGTTCGTCATGGAACTGACGGTGGAATTGCGAAACAAATGACGGCTCTTCTTACTTCAGTTTCCTCATTCTATTTCCGTCCCCTCTTTCTTCAATCTAGTGTTCTTGTAAAAAAAGTTCAACAGAATGAGAAAAAAGAGAAACAATTGCAGTATTTAATCGAATGACACACCATCAATCTTTTCATATACATTGATTTTTATGAAAATATAAGAGTATTTTTTGAAATCCTTTTCCATTTTCAATATGTGAATGAGAATACATTTTTTTCTGATGGTTCAACGCATTCAACAAAAAAATAAAAAAATCTGTTGGCGTAAAAATTATGGTGATTTGGAACATTTCATCAACTACGCCGGCGTATATATTATAAAGATTTTACAAATAATTATATTTTATATACATATATATGGGTGAATAGTGTTGGACATTCAATCGCATGTATTAGACGTACTGAACAAAGAATATATTTGAAACTTATGCACTGTGTTTGACAACAATGTGGCGTTGCACGAAACGTCCCCCCCGCAACACTTCCATCGGTCGTTCGTGTTGAGAAGCGATAAAGACTATGTAAACTGCTTGACATTTCTGGAGCACACCGAGAGCTCCGTTTCATGATAGATTCCGCTTTGGTATAAAATTAAGATAGGCATCAAATATATCTTCAATTGATGACACCGCATTACACGTGGCTCGCATAAATGAAAATTCTAAAAATTATATCTATTTATTGCTTCATACATTTATCATGATAGTGATATACGCACTTTGTCGCAATGTTATGGGCTTATCAAGTTGTGTTCATTGTTACATTTGTATACCTTTTTTTTGTTTATTGAAATGATTAGCCGGATAATATGAAAATCTTGGATTGATATGGATAATCCACGGGCTCATAGCTACATAGGTCCGCCCTTAATTCACCGAAATTGTGCATTTGTCCAAGTATAGCCATACCTGGAACACATCTGTGTATCGCATTTACACAAATTATACAGAGCTCTGAATAATATCCATGTTCAATACAAATACGCGCTTCATAGCATATATATATATATCATCTATGTATAGCTACATAGACACATTTTTGTAAATATTCACACCATTTGCCATTCGACATGTCCCGTCGCCTCAACAATTGTTATGTATTTAAATTCAGCTATACGTTGTGTGCATAAAGCATGTTGTATGGATAGTAGAATAATGCATGGTAAAATTAAACATACTTTAAGATATTTGTTTATTGGCATGATAATTTATCTGAAGTGCGTTTGGGACATTGCATATAGAGAGTGATGTAACTGATTAAGACGAAAGGCAAAATTGGGACGTTATCGCCGGCGCCATGAACTCAAATGGAAATGCTGGATCACAGGAGGGTGGAAATTGTGGCGAATACGGAAATAATGAAGAGACCGCAGCTTTGTTAAGTCGGAGCTCGCAGCCCGTTGTTATTGCCACTGGGTCACAAGGCAAGCCAGTTTTAACACGTCAGGATCGCGCAACTTTTCTCATAGCATCGCCACATCTTTCCACATCTGGCCTCGGTGGGTCCGAGGAGAGTACAACTAACGATGATACTTCCACAAGATCTGTACCTGACATTGAGCTACATTGTCGACTCGATAGCGAGCCTCAACATCAACAAACATTTCATCATCCAACGACGACACTCTACCGCTCCAGACAGACAAACCATCAGCACAACCGGTGTCGATGCGACAGACGAGATTCCCTCGCACCCTCTTCAGCGCTGCATTTAGCGCGCAGTGTTTCAAGGTGTGTTCAAACTTTCATTCTTTCTCTTTGTCGTCATTATACTAAAAAAATATTTTCTTTAGATATAATTACGTGTGAAAAAACTATATTGCCGGTGTTTCATGAGAAACTAATAAGCATGATTTCATAAAGGCAAAAGTTACTACTCATAGAATTGCTGACCGTGTCGATGTAAATTTTGAAGGGAAAGCGTCAAAAGCGGTCATCAATGCTGCCCGTGTCAAGCACCACCACCGCCAGTTCTTGTAACAACATCACCGTGTACTCGGATAATACGACAAAGTTCACAGCCAGAGGCATCAGTTTGCTGTTGTGCGGGATGCTGCTGCCCTCTACATCCTGGTACTGCACCAAGTGCGTCTCTGCGGCAACTGCGCGAACCGGGCGATGGAATAGCTGGCATCGCCGCAGACTCACTCAGGATCAATGGTGGAATTCGGCAATTTCGACAGGTACGAGACAATTTGAACGCAGATCTCCACATAATTATCATATATTATCCATAAAAGTCCTCTTTAAAATACAATCGCCCAACTGATTTCGCAAATTTTTCGAAAACAATGTTAATGACACTTATGACCCTCCCTGTACACCACAATATCAATATCATCCCTCATGAACTTTCGATTCATATTACGATTGTTTTTGTACAATCAATCCCACAATGATTGTGCTTCGCGATAAAATTTATTATCGATCCATCATTAGTTTCTTTGCCATCTCGAGAAGTGTCTAATCAGAGAGTGTCTATCAAAATATATCATAAGATTCATTCATCCATTCATATTGAAATTCATTCACATATCTGATACTTTAGTGAACTGAGAGAGCATAATTTAATGTAGTGAAAAGATGCTGCTAAATTTGATACGAGAAACCCAAGTAGTTACATATATATATATATATATGGATCATCATCTTAAGATACTCCATGCAAATCATAAGACGAATCCTTTTGTTTAGTGCTATTTTTCCACATTCCATTTTTTTCCTGATACAATCTCCACGTCCATGATTATGTCTTTGTATATGTAACAATCACTGTTACTGATGCATAACATGTTCGACATTCAATGATATTCTTCTGAAAATGTCAATAATCGAGATCAATCCACCCATCAGTGCATCCTAATTATTGGAGTACCTATTTGAATTCAAAGTCTACCCGTCAGCTTCTTGTCCCATTCGTTACTTCAAGAAAAAAAAAAATTCCATATTTTCACGCATTATACTAAAAAAGTATGATTACCTCAATGCGTCTCCCGTACTCGAATTTTCGTATCATTTGCTACTTATCCAGTTTCATATGGGTTGAGGATGAATTCTCCTCCGTCAGTGAAGAAAGTTTATATACACATATATATAAACACGTCGAGATGAGGGCGACGAATTTCTAGGAATTCATTGGCATTAACTTATACTTTATAAACTTGTCAATTGAAAGTTTGTGGCAAGTCACATGGTAAAAATGTCACTTCTATCCCGGTATGCTTCCCTTGTTTATATCAAGTCACAAACCAATCATGATCTTGGGAAATCTTCATCCCATTAGAACCTGATTTTCTGCCATGCAAATCAATACTGATTTCGTGCTCGTGTGGTTTACAGAAATTGATTGAAAAAATAATATACAAATGAATTGAAGATTTTTATCACCACAAATTGGATAATGGCTAATAGTGGGATCATAATTAAGTATTTTTACAGTGTCTCCCATACATCATCACATCGTATAACAACGTTCTTTTCGGTTGAATTTGGGCGGGACTAACTCATAATATAATTCATTTAGATGAAAAAATTTCATCAAATACACCATCCCTAACCATCATTGTATCATAGATTCATTGTGAAGCTAATGAGAATTATTATCAAACTGATATTTATTGTATGATGATCATGATATGCAGTCTACATTACATAAAAATTATGGTATTCATCTCTTACAATTCATGATTCTCTTCATCGCCCAATGACAGAAATTCGAAAATTTCCTCTAACGGTCGCGTGTTGTTATCAACTTGAATCAATGGAAATTGCCCTACCTCCACTTCGAACTTCACATAAATATTGATAGAAATAGAAAGTAATCAAAACAAGACAAATAATATGAGCTAACCACCGATACTCAGTTTCCGTGGTGGTGGTGCAAATCGTCGACAGCAACGACAGCATCCACACTTCCGCCGCCGCCACCGCCACCGCCGCTGTTGCAGCCGCTATCGCTACCTCCTCTACTGCCGATCGTAAACTCGGGCTCAGCTTCAGCTGCCGGCTCTGGCACTAGCGCCCAAGGTGTTGTTCTCTGCCCACGCACGCTGTCCCAAGTCCGTCGTTCAAGACTACGGAGAGCTATCACCGAGGCCACTGCCGAGACTGTCACCTATGTAAAGACGGTGGGATTTAATAATCAAGCAATCATTAGTTCCATCTGACAAATCACAATTGCAATTAGATAGTTTTCACCAATTGTCACCCTTTATCTCACGGTATTCACATCACACCACCGATATTACACATGAGAAATCCCGAACTCTCCAGTCAAAACAATTGTTATACACCTCTGCACCGAGAAAAATGCAACACAACACTGCATTTTTCCGAAACATTTTTCATTTTTTCGCTCGTGAATTTTTTATTATAATTCCTCACTGCCGTATAATTTATGCTTTCGAATTGAATTTGTCTTGCCTAGATGATTACACCTAGATTACCAGATATTAATTATATTTTTATTTACTGTCGGTAAATTAATATATATGGAAATGAATATATTCCAATATTCCTTGGCGTTCATACGCCATAATTTATCTCGTATTAGTGCTGATTATCAGAGATCGAGATTCTGGTGTTCGTGTGAGTACAATGAAATCAATGAAAACGAACGATTTCAATTCTCTACATGAAGAATGAAAAGCGAGTAAGAGGAACATGACAGAGAAAATGATGATGAGAATTAACCTTCGTTCTACCATTCAAATATCCTTCATTCTACGTTTCACTAGCTCATAGTGGAACAATATATCTGATACGACATCTACTTCTAGACAAAATCATGTAGTTATCAACAAAAGTATAAGTGCACATGGTATACAATACTACATATAAGCTGACCGCCATGACAAGTTGTATATAAGTATTTTTGCATATTAGTATCATGAACTTTTCAAACCTTTCGGCAAAAGTTTGAACGGGAGTGCTTCAGTGTATAAGAAAAAAACGATTGAAACAGGAATTAATTCCATTTTAATTTAAACACGACAACTCATTTTAAAAAATTCCCATCCATGATTAATGTGAAACTATAAATATTGGAGAGAAATAAAAAACAAAATTCAAAGTAGTCGAAAGAAGAAAAAAAAAAAACATTTGTGTTAATTTCAGTGAATCCATTCCATCAACAAATGGTGGAAATTTCATTCTAATAATAATTCACATTTTGGACAATTGAATGCATTAATTGCAAATAATGGATATATGTTAATAGTGTCAACACGGAGCCGATGTTCATTCAATATACTTATATATTTATAAATATATAAGAGACGATTATGAAAAATTTTAAAGTATCAATCGACCCAGAGATATCGTATAAAAATGTAAGTACATCAGTGGTCACGGTCCAACGTGATCAGACCTAGGTGAAAAAGAATTTTTCTACTTATCATTAAACATGTTCGTGTTCGTGCGTGAAGGAAGAGACGGAGCCCAATTTCCAGAATTATTCCACCGTCATATTCATATTATCCTCATAACTACAGAATGACACAATACATTCACTGGAAGAGATATTGTGATATTGAGGGTGATCACGATGTAACATCACAGAAAGTCTCTCCAAAATTTTCAAGTCAAATTCTCCATTGAATACGAAAATTTTCAGCACAATAACGAAGTTAATTGTCTTCGTAATGAAATTAATCCAATGAATCGCGAAAAAATGAAGCAAGTGGTTACACCAGTGGTTTGACAATACTTCCAAGACATAGTTAGAGATACTGAAAAGTAGATAGACAATTATGTCGAAATAACAGTGGGACCGACGCTAAACCATGAAAATTTATGTAATACATCCGGTGAAACGTATAGGTGAGCTAAGGGAAACACAGTGGTAGTGAAAAAATACCGAGGGCGAATGAATAACAAACGGGAAGTGGCGTATAGAAAATGGGGTGAGATATTTATATATATTTTCATTTATCGGTGCGTTGTATATGTAGAGTGAGTTGGGTTGGACTGCCTGACGAGGTGCGGCGGAGCGAAGCGAAGCCAAGCGACGAATACTTCGAAGAGAAGCAGAAGGAACCAGGAATGACAGCCATACCGGCGCAGTCCTGTCGGGAGCGTCACAGCTCGCGGACGCTCACCACGACTCCACCTCTTTCCTCTATTTATATAATACAATATAAAATCCTTTATTTCATTATTATCTCAAATACGTGACATTAGTGAAGCGCCATGAGGAAGAGCACATTATCGATCAAAATAATTAATAATTTATATATGAGTGCATCGCACCGAGACAAATTGAAATTGCGATAAAAATTATTTAAAATCCTTAAAAATATTCGAAACGTCTCTGAAACAAAAATATGGAATACAGGCTAAAACAGAATGCATTATGGTTCATCTTGATTGTGTTATCAGGTGCGTAAAGATTAGTGACGCGATTAAGCACATTTTTTTTTTTTCCATGACCCTCAATCCCGTTAAAATGAAGTGATTTTCTTGCAAATCCATTTATTTCCCAAACAAAGTGTCGACGTATAGGTAAGAATGTCGAGACACTGGATACCATCGGCGAAATGTACCTGGAGGCCATCCTCTTTGGATATCTGGAAGGTCCGCATTGGATTAATTAATCGTCAAACACTTTCATATTTTCCGATAATTCATTCATCAACGTAACGTTCAAGAATTCGTCTATGAAACATTGATCAAACACTATCATTCTGGAACTTATATCTGTGTATTATCAATAACGCGAAATTAAATATCAAGTGGATTTCATATGGAAGTGATAGTGAATCGAAGGATATATCCACGTCATATATACACTACTCGGATGAAAATATTATGATGATATTATTATTATAAATAATGTGTGATATATGCGTTTGATTATTTAGGTGTCCATTTTTGCGAATTCCTCAATTGATCGTGACTGTGTTTGGTGCACGTACAACATAAATCGGATGTTTTCATCGAAAGCGTCAAGTCCTTGAACGTGATCTCAATGCATACTCTTTCCTGTTCCACACCGCACCTTGGCATATCCGTCTATCTGTTAGCTATATCACCAATCCTCTCTTATATATCATATCTATCACGCAGCGGTATAGTCCTCCCTCCCCAATAATGTCCACTGTACGAGGTGCTTTGGGAAATTAATGAGGGGCATCGGAAAATGTAAGTTGATGAGAAAGAACACATACGTCTGTCGCGTACCGACTCACAAGGCGCGGAATATTGGGGAGTGGAGTTAGAGAAGGAGTAATGTTTCCAGTATATTGAACGTGTATGCAAAGTAGTCGTTAATTTGGGAAAAATTTTACTCAATTATAAGATCTTTGAATGGGACTTGGATTCATTTAACAACAATACTCATCCATAATCAGTCCATGAATTCTAATCAAACAGAATGAAAAATAGCAAAGAATATATGTTCTTTCTATGGACTAATATATATATATATATATATGTGTGTGTGTGTCAACTATGCTGTAGTTGAATGCCAGCCGAAAAATTGAATTTCTAACCAGACGAATTTATGATCGCCTTTGACCTACTTTTAGAACGAAAAATGTTCTGTTTTTCCCGAGTCAATAAAATGTTTAGATTGCATATATATATCTATATATATGCAACTTGCTGTACACAATACTCTGGGGCATCACGATAATGTTCATGGAGAAATTGGAAATTCTTGGGTTAGTTGCAAGTATCGCCATGACTGCAAAAGCTAATTGTTGGGTTTGATCGAATATAGGCATATACCAAAATCAATTGAAAGTATATAATGGACGACACAAGCAGAAGTGCAGTGTCTTTATGATAAACAAATTCAAAAGGTATATTGATGTATCCAACATCAATATCACACGTATTACAATTATAAAATGCATCGTCAAATTTTTTTTGACTTTAAGCACGATTGATCAATTATTGAGGAACGATATCTTTCTCATCCCTCAAGAGGGGATTTGTTCATCAGTCATTTACTGCTGTGAAACAAAAAACACCCAATGATTTTTTGTCTTTTGTTTTCTCGATTGTCTAGGTGAAAAAAGTACTAAAATCAGAAGAACATGAGACGATCTTCGTAATGGTAAAAAATGTTGAATACCAACTATTAGCGTCAAATATTATATATTCAAAACGAAATTTTTTTTTCGGCATACAGAGGTTCAAACTTTTAATTGCCGTCAGAATGACATCCATATATTCCGAATACCATCGAAATTACCGACACCGGCGTTTGTACCTCAGAATCGAACTCTAAATACCTAATAGTCAGCAAATTAAGTTTACCGATCATCGTTCTCTCTAATCAGGAATATAGCAAGGATATAGATTTATAATGCTAGAAAATGAAAGAATATGATTGTTTTGAATATATAATAATAAAAATCGACTAGTGGACATTAAGCGCGCAAGCGCGTGTGTCGAGTATACATTCACTGTATGAATTTTCGAACAATTACGGGACGAATAGTTTGCTTCTACTCGTATCCTCCGTCTATTTTATAAGACAGAATCTATCATAGTGCTCAATGATGACATTTGAATCAAAAATGAATAATACCAAGTATTGTAACACAATATTTGATATGGAAACAAAATTCATGAACATTGATATAAGCAATGTTGTTGGTATCTATAATGAACTACTGAAATGCATCAATAATGGCGACGCAACCTCTGATTTCATCGATTTCACCTGAATTAGACACTATTGAGCAAGATGCCCACCAAAAGGTAAAGTTGAACCAAACATCGTATTTTCTCTATTATTTTAATATTTAACATTCAATACAATTAACATAATTCATGTATTAATAAGAAAACCATACATACCGACTTTCACTGAAAGCCTACCATTTCTGACAAATGAAAAGAAAAAAAAATTTTGTGCAATGCTTCATATCAATTCCTCTCTCCCTTCTTTTCCCAAAATTAGAAATGAACGCCAAGCGATCGATAACCACAAAACTGAATATGTATCATCCAGTATTTCCTATATTCCGTTTATCTGATGCCTTCAGTTCCATTGTTTTTGTTGTAACAGACATTCCATCGCCAAATTAATCTCACAACACCATATCAAGCATACTGCATACATGATAGAAAATCGAAGGAATGAGTAAAGATACACGACACAAATGCTTTGAATTTTCCATCTCTTCATTCGTTCGTCTATTAATACACGAATGCACATCTCTTGAGCAAACGATTTCATATTAAATCCCATTCTTGTTTGATTAATGATAAATTGCGGAGACTCTTGTCAGCACGGGTTCTTTCATGATAATCATTGCTATTTCTATTAGAAAACTGTACCTTTTGCATTGTGTGCATACCATCAAACTTACAACTTATTTTTTAGAGAAGGTATTTCCCTGTTGCTTTTATGCTGGGGAGTCCTTATTAATTCTTGATTTAACTCTTAACAGTTGGTGATTCGGGTTTTACCATATGACTAAACTCACCGAAATTTCTTTGGCAAGTTTAGGAATTTAAATTCAAATCAAAAATATCATGGACGCATAATCGAAAAATCGAATCTCGTATCTGCAAGCCTACCAGAACTAATACAATAAACATCGCTTAATATTCCGCGATAAACTCGTAATTTCATCACAAAAATTTCGTAATATTTCAAACTTCGGTAGACACGAAATCTGGAGATGTTACACTGTGTTGAATCCCACAATGACAAAAAAATACACTTTAATTATTGTTAAAAGTAACCATAACGTATTTGAAGAAGATTACAGATTTTCTGACACATTTGAAGTTTACCTCGTGAACAATAGCTGTGTCAACTGTCCAAAGAGCATAAATGAATTGTTTTGGACAAAGTATGTTTTTATGATAATTGACAGAAATAAAAGAAATATAAGTCGGGAGTTTAATTCTACAAATGATTTTTTATACCTCATTTCATAACGATTTAAAATGCACCCTCTAATTTTCAGTTCATTTCAAATGAAAATAAATACATTCACATGATATGAATTCCTATTGCCGAATGAAATCATAAGTTGGATAGTAGTTCAGTCAATATATATACGTAATTAAGGATGAAAATAGAAAAAAAAAAAGTTGAACAGAAGCGTTTGTAACAGCGCCACCATCATCAGGGATGCCTGGACAGTTGCCATGACTACGCTCATCCACCCACCTCTGCCTTCCCAGTTTCCCTTCCACCCATCAATTACTTCCCCATTCTTCAATTCTTCTTAAACCTCAAATGTGCCTCGTATAATTTTTATATCTGCTCGTATCTGACGATACATTTTTTTTTCTTCTCGATATAATAATCCACAGCCATTCATAAGTACTGATTTATTCACTGTCAGATATGTATGCATGGGTGTGACATGAGATAAATAGATACGATATATTAAAAATAATTCGAGTTTATTGTATTGAATGTTTCAATATTTTGTATCAACAGTAATTAAAAAATGATGAAGAGTATTGATGGAGGTATCAGTACGTCGTCAATCTTCCTAACCTGCTAATTTTCCAGCGAAATCGTCCGTCCACCGTCTATTCTATTTGCGGTCACATTTACCAATATACAAACACGAATTTATGTTTTTAGTATTACGCTTTCCACACTCCATTTCAATTTTCATAGTGTGGAATAATAAGTTGACTGATTTATGTACAAGTTAAATGAAGTAATGATAATGAAGACAATCAATGACAATTAATTCACAAACTGTCTGCTTCATCTCGACAGATTGGCAAATGAAATCACACATGCTGCTATTTGTATCCAGCTTCTTTAGTCCCATCTATCACATTTTTTTTCATCTCTCGCGATAAATTATCCTACTTTCAATAACACTGCTGAATATATCAATTATTTTCACTGTTTACGCACAACGATCCAACAGAAAATTGCATAATATGCAAACATGATGAAAAAATTCGCTCATACAAATGAGCATTTAGTGAGTTTCAATGCCTGATTTCAGTAGGTGCAATACTATAGTGACAACGTAAATCGAAATATAAATTTGAGACAATGTATGAATCAATACTTAAACTATGATATGAGTGAAAATAGATTTATTCAATACAATTGAAGAAAAATCCAGCCGATTTCTGAATTTTGATAAATTGAATGCCTGTCAATTCACATGATCACGTTTTATTCAATTCTAATCTTGCTATTTTGCCAATAATAAAGAAAACCATTTTATATACAACAATAAGAAAGATGAATTGAGATAATTAACAACAGTATTTCGATGTTCCAGCTGCGGAAGCCCGTGTCAACTCTCTCAATTCCCGGCGCGATGAGAAGTAGCAGCGGTGCTGGGGGTAGTGGTTGCGGTAGTGGTGGTGTCCTCGGGAGTGGGACTGGTGGTGATGACGCCGGTATTGCCTTGGTTGGTGTACACACTGAATACCCACGTTATTTGGACGAACGTGGCCTTGGAGGCGGCCCAATGAAAGGTGCACCGTCTGGCAGTATCGGCCCAGGTTCAAAACACAAACCAAATGTTGGCTATCGATTGGGTCGACGAAAGGCACTATTCGATAAGCGTAAACGCATTAGCGATTATGCGCTTGTCATGGGTATGTTTGGCATCATCGTCATGGTAATCGAGAATGAATTATCCAGTGCCGGAGTGTATACTAAGGTCAGATTGTGTTTAGTTCAAAGATATTTCTCTTCCCTTATCTAAAACACAAATTTTTTTCCACAATTAAAGTCTTTGCACTCAATTCACAATGAACAATATCCTATCGTAATGAATAGACAAAAATAAATATACAATGTAAGAGGAAAATATACATTATCATTAACCCGTTCAATCTGAGCTTTATTCTAAAATAGATAACAGATATTGATATTGACTATAATATTGATTCATGTGCACATATATGGAGAAAACAATTCGTCCACGGTGGGCATAATGTACGGGGATAAAAAGAGTTCTCGTGAGCAGTGGGGATCGGAGAACATGTAAATTAACGGTTATGTGAATAAAAATAGTAATATGAATCGCTTATTAGTATTCTAATAAGATAAGTATCTACTAAATCAGATCCATTTTATATGAATTCAGTTGTAACACTATGATATGAGATCTGTCTGTCATAAATAATATCGCTCATAATACATGAGAAATGATTCAGAGATTTGCCATTATGCTCAAATAGATATCATAATTGAGACGAAATGTGAGGCCGTTTTTATCTACCGTCCAGTCTTCTGCATGATATTCTGTTGTCATTAATTGAAAGATACCTGCAATTTTCCATTTTTTTTTTTTCCCCTAAAAATTTTGTCTTCTGCTGGAAGGTAATATTTATGATCTTCCTCCATGTTTCGCTTGAGTCATACTCTGAATCACAGATACAAAAAGCTAACAGCTTCAAACTTCATACATCCGCAAATCTGATATCTTGAATAGCCAAATTATTCCATCTATTCGTATCGACTTCAATAGAAATACCCCATTCGTACAATTTTTAACCATCCAATTGAGTTACAAATTAACTTCCAACTTGACAATCGTTCATAGCAGACGAAGAACTATCACATTTATGTCACTACATCACAATGCAACTGGTCGTAGTTTTGCCAAAGTGGATAATTGCAACGACCGAAATACTTTCCGGTTCAACTTGAGTTCTCCCTTACGAGAAACATCTGTTGGAAGTGGTGCAAAAAAAAAAAATTTTTCAATATAAATTATCAATGTGGTGTTCGCATTTCCTTCCAATTTGCGAATCGTCATAGAACATGAATGGTCTCCACGGTGGATCGGACACTTCAAAAGTAAAGAATTGAAAGATATGTGAACAGCAAGCAAATATCAACGCAAAGAATGATGAGTTGTCGAGCTGATAAATAGAGCCCTCATTTTTAATCCCATAGGAAACTTTATCCTCATATCATTTAAATGATTGATCTGATGGACAAACATAAGGGTGAAATTGCATGTACAGCCAAATAATCAATTTGCGATACCATATTCGGCACTAATAGGTCAAATATGCATTGATTTTATTCAAATTTCAAATTTACGAATCATCATCAATTTGTTTTGCTTGTGCGATTCAACATACTTCAATTGGGAAAATCTCAACTAATTATTTATAGTTGCACCTGTCATTTACTAACACGCTTCATCCAATATCAAATCAAGACAAATCAAGACGAACGCCTGATCAGTCGACAGTGGTGAACGTTATCGATAAGTCGATAACATTTATTTATTACGCCGGCGTGTAACATCCCCAATTTATATCCATGATGAATTATGCGAAGTCACAAATCATTGATCGCCATCGATCTGATCCATTCTCAAGAGTTCATTTAACAAATGTAATTTCCGGGTGCTGTAGATTTTGTGGGTGAAAGTGGAACCCCTCATGTTAGTGATGGGAAAAAGTGTTTATCAGTGAACTTTGCATTATATATTCTGAATTGCATCGGAGAATACAGTTTTCATTCATAACTGTAAGGCTCCATTCTCCAACTCACAGTGTCAATTTATCAAATGGCGATGTCGCACAAATACATCCTGTGGCTGGTCGATTAACATCAACGTATAAAATAATAAAAACAACTTTTAGCCCGTTTTCTCAGTCCCAGTGCCACTACGAATCCCTTAGCAATCCTATATCTTATCACAATATAATTATTATTGAGCGACAATAATATGCGAAACAATTGAAAATCAATGATATTATATATTAATACACCAACTGATCGACGAATAAAAAATGAATATTCAAGGTGAATTGTCGAAAAATATTGTTACTATAAATTCCTGAAGGGTGTGACCAATGTTTCGACGACTGGTCGAATCTGACATGCGCAGTGGAGAAATGAAACCTCTCGCAGGACTCTGAATATTCAATCCACATCTGCTTGCCACGTTGATTCGGAAAACTCCTTCAATAGGATAGTGTAGACAATCTTATCAAGTCGAATCATTTTAACACTGATCCCGAATTCATTTCTAATGAAAATTAAGCAATGCATCTATTTTTTACCGTGGAAAAAATTATCTGCAACTAAGAAATATTTCTACGATTTGTGGAATCGTTCAATAGCCGGCGATATTCAACATGAGCTTGAACCGATACATTATTTCAATGAAACAGAGAATTTCACTTCAGAATGCATATACATGCACTACATAATAAGATATATCTCATATGATATGGTTGTATTTATTCATTGATTGATGTTACAGGCATCATTCTACTCAACCGCACTCAAAACCTTAATCTCTGTATCTACTGTGATACTACTTGGTCTCATATTCGCCTATCATGCCCTAGAAGTCCAGGTATGTATGATAATATCCAAATATGGCTACTTTTTTATTTACAACGATCGATGAAAGAATCCAACTTTCGAATTACGATTGCACATGCAATATATACATGTGGCGACTACAGACATATCCCATATTATATTTCCGATTTTTCCAAAAAAAATTTATGAAAACCCCAAATGAGGTAATAATGAGAAGGTTCACATGCATTCAATTTCAACGTAGAAGTCGAATTTTATTCGTTATTCCTCACGCACACGAATGAAAAATTACTTTCACTTCTTATTTCATATCGATGCCTTTCTTTATCCTACCATTGCCCTGTTCATTCATGTTATGTGCGACATAATGGTTCCTACTGCAATAGATATATATTATAACATACTGAAACAATGAAGTCAATTTCAAACTATTTAAGAAAAGTAAAATGCTGTGAGTGCAATCGCTCATCCTCAACTTGAAAATTCTGAATTCAGAGTCACTACCATCGAGCGATATTTTATTTCGAATAATTTGAATAAACTTCGATATGCACACGTACTAATACGAGGTTTATGTATACGATAATCAATTTTCACATATTTCTCTCCATCACATAACGATTTATACCATTTTTGAATTATCAATTCGGAAGTATGATTAAGCAATAGTGTGACACGAAGATCAAGCAGGAAGTATGTATTTTGGTTCGAGGATATCCGGATATATGAAACGTATTAAAAGCCAACTGCGTCCAATTGCACAACAAGCTGACGTATTATCGTCGATATTCAACGAACATAGCCGGATTGTCGTGAGAAAAATTTCGAATTCATCCCTCATGAATTCACATCAATTTCTTCAACGCTCATAATTATGTATCCAGCCACAATACTTCATTTGTAGTTTGGATTTTCTTGTAAGAAATGACATATTTTCGGAAAAGTTTGGAATCGCATATCAAGAAAAAAGCAAAATGACCAGAAAATATCGCGTGCTCCAAATCGTGAGAATATGATCACATGTAACTGTAGCTAACATAATTGCAAAATATAAATTCATAGGAATATAATTACAGGAGAGAAAAAAAACATGTACGCTAGCACGCATCGATGACCGTGGAATACAACATAAAGTATGTTATTGCTCAGACTTTTCGCCAACTACAATTATGTCAGTTTCATTTTACGGTTTATCCGTCTCGAATCTTCT
The DNA here is from genome assembly GCA_030523045.1 of Meteorus cinctellus. NCBI lineage: Eukaryota > Metazoa > Arthropoda > Insecta > Hymenoptera > Braconidae > Meteorus > Meteorus cinctellus. The sequence continues at coordinate 46,299 of JAPYZF010000374.1, forward strand.
TCTCCAAAATATACTATCTCACCTCAACCTATACACAACCTCACCAATCAATAATGCTGAGTCCGTTTGAATCATCACTTGCAATGAAGATTAGATTCTCAGAGCATTCATGACCCTGATATTCTGTATGTTATGGAGGTCAGAGAGACACATTATCATCGAACAGTTGTTTGCAAAATATTCATGTCATCATATCATTGTGACGGTCTACAGTCGAAGAAGTTCTTTTAGTACTCGCCAATTCCGCTGTATGCTATCGCTAACAAGTCACATTGATTTCTGTCGCCCCCCCCCCCCCCCCCCTTCCATCCCTCCATCCCCCATCCCAACACACATTGTCTCTACCACCCTTATTCATGTATTACCTTACCATATCTGATAGTATGGCGATACAATTTCAACTCAAACTCCATCGCATAGAACATTATCAAATAAAGTTTCTGCGCACATCAACAATATTGAGGAAATAAACTTTCAAAACAGTCTTAATTCACAAACCATTGAGTTCCATGCCGGAAATTATTATACCATTTTCACATACGACTTTTCCTCATTATACATTAATTTAATCGAATGATTCACCGTTTAGCAAATATTTAATATAACTGAAGTTGAATTAACAAATAAATTCTCTCCAAAGCTTAAGTGCACAGCGCTCATTTGGTTGCACGTGCGCATCACATTCATGTTCATAGCCAATCTATATTACCATATACATATTTATTTATGTATATCTATCTGCACTTACCTATCGATTTATCGCTATATATTATACTCTATCAGCAGTCTTATCTATAGAATAACCTTCATAATCACTTTCTACGAGGTTCTATCGATATAGATTTTCTTTATTCGAGTTGCCCTTGCATTATGACCTTTTCTGTCACTCGGCAGTCTGCAATCGACTATAAAATGACAGATAGTAAGCAGGGTCTTCGAAAAATTTTGAAATCGAATTATTGGTCTCGGATTCTACGTTGAATCATATGTCAGGAACAAATAAACCACGAAATAAAATCACTGTATAATTGATATTTGGTTGGGAAAAAAAAATTTGACCATATCGGCAAACAACACAATGATATTAGAGTTATTTACTTGCATGAATGATAAAAAATTCTATTTCGCTCGGAAAATATACTCCGATAAATATTATTTTGGTGGCGTGATGAATATCTGTACAATTGGACCAATCGCAGATCCTTTTCGATATTTATATATATATCATATTTGATGAAATATAGAACATCCGATGGTGGGTTTGTTTTCTTGTATCAAAGCATTCGGAATGCTGGAATTCACGTGAGCGTGAGGCCGGCAATTTTTATAAACCTAATGGCTCAAACATCCTGCTTTTGTTCTCAATTATTTACTCTTTCGGCGCGTAATACATCACTCTATCATATGGAAAATCAAAATAATATTGTTCATAATACTCTCCCCAAATATAAATCAGACACACAGCGCCGATATATCATGAGAAATGAATATCTCAGCGAAATATCCACGGGATGCAGAATCATCAACTGAATGATTTTGTCTATAATTGTCGCAGAAAAACTCTCTGTCTCATCCGACTCATTTCAAGCCTATAGAATGAACGAACCTTTCATTTTATAAAGGATGAAAAACATGGGAAGGTTATTAATCATGAATCCCATCGTCGTTGACTACAGTCATAACGTCTACCCGTAGCTTCATTCGGAAACATTATATCTATACCAACACATACATTTATGTATTAAAACACGGAAATGAGGAAGATAGAGGATGGTATTGAATATTTATATGAGATTGATATACATACTCTTGACGCCCATCCAAGAAAAATGATGTGTGCCAAACAATCATGTTAAGTTTGTTGATCATGTTTCAGTTGTTCATGATCGATAACTGCGCAGATGATTGGAGAATTGCAATGACATGGCAACGGATATCTCAAATATCAATAGAACTCATCATATGTGCCATTCATCCAATACCTGGAGAGTATTATTTTCTTTGGACAACAAAGTTGGCTAACAAAGGCGGCGACATGGGCTCTCAATGGGTACCATACGATGTAACACTGTCATTGCCTATGTTTTTAAGACTTTATCTTATCTGCCGTGTAATGCTACTGCATTCAAAATTATTCACTGACGCTTCATCGAGAAGCATTGGTGCCTTGAATCGTATTAACTTCAACACTCGATTTGTTCTCAAAACATTAATGACTATTTGTCCCGGCACCGTTCTCCTTGTCTTCATGGTGTCACTATGGATCATCGCATCTTGGACACTGCGACAATGCGAAAGGTATTTCATTATCATTGTTGTCATTATTATCATTATTATGATGCTGTCGTTATATTTGTTATTGATGTTATCATAGACGTCATGATATACAAATCATAGATAAACGATTATACGATGATTCAGATTTCATGACGAGGAACATGCGAACCTACTCAACGCCATGTGGCTCATTGCCATTACATTTCTTAGTGTTGGATTTGGCGATATTGTACCTAATACATACTGCGGTCGCGGCATCGCCGTTTCAACTGGGATGATGGTAAGTCGAATATCAAATTCTGTTTGGACCATTTTTCAAATTTCATAGTTTCCAATGTTTGTTTATTCTACTGTATGTACGTATGATAAATTTCCCTTCTATATATTATAATATAACTAGAAATTTAAAAATGTTAAAATTAAACGGGTAAATGTTCAACCAATAATGAATCGTGGGCCGTTTTAAGCGATTATCGACTAATGACTAACTTCAAGAGTTCATGTCTTTTATTGTAGAGGATAAATATTCATGTGTCAATTAATTTTCTTCAGGGAGCTGGTTGTACAGCACTGCTTGTGGCAGTTGTATCACGAAAACTAGAGCTTACTAGAGCAGAAAAACATGTCCATAATTTCATGATGGATACACAATTAACCAAAAGGGTAAGTGGAAATTCCTAAAAGTAGTATTCCAATTTTTAACACATTGCAGAGAGCCAATTCATCTAATTTCCAACCAATGTATTTTCAAATTTGTAACATGCAGTTGAAAAATGCGGCAGCAAATGTTTTACGTGAAACTTGGCTGATCTACAAACACACGAGACTTGTGAAACGTGTCAATCCGGGCCGTGTTCGAACTCATCAACGAAAATTCCTCCTTGCAATTTATGCGTAAGTTTAATATCAAAATTAATAAATAATATTGTATAAAGATTGACTGCATGTACTCAATCGAAACGAAAATTTTATTATCATTGTTCATATTTCAACTTGGATATTCAGACTCCGAAAAGTAAAAATGGACCAACGTAAACTGATGGACAATGCTAACACGATTACAGATATGGCAAAGGTGAGTAAATAATAATATTACGACATTGCATTGGACAAGTGAATTTAATACGGTCGTCATTCATATCAGATATAGAAGTTTATAGATAATTTGTAAACGTTATTATTTGATGATGAATCAAAGTGTTTCATATTTAGACGCAGAATACTGTGTATGAAATAGTGTCTGACATGAGTAGCCGTCAGGACTCATTAGAAGAACGTTTGATTAATCTTGAAGACAAATTAACTACATTGCAAGAACAACTGGAAATGTTGCCTGAAGCATTGACCAGGTGTCTCGCTCAACATGCCGAGCGGATGGAACAGAGACGAAACTTTCTTCATCCGGACACTGCAGTTGTACTGGGCGCGACACAAAGTGGTGGCGGTGTAAGTGTTTGTAGCGGCGGTGGCCCAATCAACAGCTTCGGTAATAACTTAAGTGTCGGTATAACCGGGAATATGAATGCCACTACGCATCATCCTCTAACGAATCTGTCAAGCTCACCGCTATTACCACACTCACGTAGCGTACCTACTGCGCCGAGCACAATGTCGTTACACCCCTGGCCCGCCAGTCCAGTACTACCTCCGGTTTCAAGTAGAACGCCACACTTGATACCAGACACCGGTAGTAATTCTCGTCAACAACAGCATCACCAGCAACATCAAATACAAATACAGCAACAGCATACAATACCAACAACGTCCCAATCAGCAACGCGGTTAACAACTCAAGCTGGTTTAGGTGGACTTGGGACCAGTCAAGGATCGGACAGCTCACCGCACAGCTGAGTTACGTCTTTGCAGCCGCAGCATTCATATTGAAACAATTTGGTGCGACTCGTATGATTTCATAATAATGAGATCGATGAAATGATCAAACCGAATTTAGTTACTCGTCCAATGGTGACGAATACTTCGTTAGCTGCAGGCTGCATTCTGCCCAACTATTGCGTGCCTAAAATCCAATATCTTGATAATTAAGATATTTTCATCGCAGACGACAGAAAATTCCATTATCTGTCACTTCACTATTATATTTATTTATACCCTCTCTTCTCTTCATCTTCAACATTTTTGTATTTTCCTCTTCTCCATAATATGAAATCTTTATTTCTTTAAAACCCTCCACTATTTCTTTGCTACCTTATTCGTATCTATTATTATGAGTTTATTATTACACCTAATCGGTGCTCTTCTAGACCATAATATATCATACAATGAAACATAACATAATGCGCACAGCGGTAATAGTCAATAGCATCAATAGAACTTCACAAAAAGAGGGTCAGAAATATTTGACGATGACGAGAATACATTGATTAGATGAAGCGATCGTTATTCTCATAATTCACATTGAAATCCAAAGAAATAATCCAGATTCAAATTGTATTACATCTGCTATCGTCACCTTCATCACACTTCTTCATCTTCTCTAATCAACTTTGCTTTCAATACTCCCTCCATACATCGATTGTAATCATTATAGTTTGTTTTCATATATATTTAATTGTTTCTCCAATAATAACTCTGTTTATTGGTGATTGACTAAACTCATTGCAAAATGATGGCCTTAATCGGGAATATTACGTATGTCGGTTGCAATTATGTCGATGTATGTTTTGCATTTCGACACAAATATACGCCGATGAAATAGTGTTATCAATTGTCACGCTCAAGAACAATATCATTGGAGGTATTTAATTTTTATTTTGCACAGGCGAGTTGAACCTAGATTTGTACAAACTCAATCTTAAATAGGTGAGTGTCAGTGAAGTGAATGAAAAGTGATTTTACCGGCTTTAACGTTCGTAATAGTTTAATGATAACGTTCAATGGCGTAATACAATATAAATAGATGCATGTGTACAGGGAATGTGAAAAAAGCATGTGACTGTAAATGTACTGAGAAATAATTAGCGAAAGAAATTATACATTTTTCAGGAAGCGAATGAGATATTTATAATAGTTGAGGTAAATAGTGCGTATAATTAGACTAAGCATGAAATTATTTCGTTCGATAAAACAAACACAATGAACAATACAATAATATTTAGTAGTTCTACCCTCCCTCCCCTCTGGCCATTGGGGAATAGGAAAAAAAAACTGGAAAAGCGCGGAACAGAACTCTGTCAATCGTGTTAACTGTACTATAGAATTCATACACTAATTACACTCACTATCGATAGATACGTATATAAGATAAAAGGAAAAAGAAGAAAATATTGATATCATCAGTAAAACAAAGTTAAGCATCGCGAAACGGGACCAAAACAAACAAACTCAATAGGACAGCACAAATGCCATCAGTGATTTCTCTCATTTCGAGATATACGAGGAAAAAGAAACAAGCATTGGGCATGACGATTACAGAATATTTTTGTATAGATGCTAGAAATGCGTTATAATAATAATCATTTTGCCAACACATTCATCTCACGATGAAAATGCACAACAAAGAAAGAACAAAAGAAGAACGATTATTATTTTACTGTAAGAGAAGTAGGGAATAATTTGAGTATAATATATGGAAACGGAAGCATATATGCAATCAACGAATAAAATAAAATCGGATGAAGAATTTATAATGAAAATGAAAAAAAAAAAAAAAAAAAAAATGTCCACCCTATATAACACAAAAAAACTACTTTATTCAACTATCAACCACGGGTGATCAGACAACGAATTGTGACGCACGACGCATTTCGTTGAATCCTGGAAGATAAAAACCGTATAAATTCCAACATGAATATTACTTTCATCATCGTAACTATCATTGGCCCAAAACCATGGACAAAACTATTATAGAATCTTGGAATTTTAAGTGTTCCATAAAGGAACCTTCAATGAAAACGTTTGTCCCTATTGTCCCAATATTAACCCAAATCACTGTCTGATTGCTATACAAAAATGACCAACGAAAAATCAGTTGATATACTAGGAGAGAAAATTAATAATAGAATTGAAATAAAAACTACAAAAAAACTTTATGGAAACCAGAGAGTTTTTAAACTTTTAATTTTTGATTTAGCAATACACGCAACCATATCCTAATTATTTTTCAATGCATTCAATTAGTATCGACGATAACGATAATAATAGGATTTATATGTTCGAAGAGACTCATGATTACGGCAATCGATTCATATGCAAAATACATAAATCCTCGGTATTACTTCATATTAATGGGTTGATATTGGTGAAGTCACGCAACATCCGTACCATCGGAACCATGAAATGAATATTAAAGAAGAACATTACATGAGCATTTAATTAATCTTTATATTGTCTTGGGCCATATGTGTGTGCCAATTATGCATGGGTATTATTAGATAATCCAAACAGAAGAAACAAAAGAGTAAAAACATAAAATAATGCTAAATATTATTATGTTAAATGGTAGATACAATACAATGATATAAGAGAAACTGTATATTTGAATCTGCTGAACGTTTGTTGACATGCAGGTGTTTAATTCTCACACAACGAATATTGAAAGTAGCCAACATGAATTTCATTTGGAAGTGATGATCGCGAATTTGATTGAATTTGAAACTTTTAAAAATAGCATGAGAATTCGAAATTTTGAATATATAATGTCTCTCTGATTCATTTCAGTCCCTCTCTTAATTGACCAAGAAACTTATTCCATTTTCTCGAATAACAGGGACCACATGGGAAAGAATCAATTCAGTTGTAATCCCTGGTCTGCAGAAATTACTGCATGGCAATTTTATAAAAATATTCCATTGATATACTTGTACACACCCAAAAGCCATATGTATCACACAAAAACTATCGAACCAATTTCACCCACAACATACTATTCATCGAAAACAATTACAGTTGTTTCAAGTATAAAGGGAAAATGACTTGTGTGCATAATTTTTGCGACCATCGGTTTCGTTATATTCCCATTCATATGGGAATTATGGAGATGAATTCATCACGAGAGATTGAAAATCGTGGAAAGGGGGAGAAGAATGATAATGCCAGCCTAAAAAAGTATATGGCCTTGAACTTCCGCTATGTGCTCATAATTCAATAAAAAAGGAAAAAATGTACTGCAATTATCCACTGGGATATTGCTAATGGATTTCTGCAAATGCATGGAACATGTAAGCATGGTGAAATCTTTACATTTATACATGGATCGTATTTCATTCTTGACATCATACTGCCGAAAAATGTATTTTTGAAAAATAATACCCAGGTGAATATTCATCTTTGATTGCGATAAGCAATGAGAATGATGAATATCCTCACTATTCGATCACTGACCCAACAACATCGATACTCTGTACTGCCAACATTTCCCAAATACTCCTTCATAAAATCCACTCTGCCCTGCATATGTACGACAAAACAAAGACGCAAGCATTATTTCGGATACGTCATTGAAGAACATTATAGAATACGAATTCATAGAAAAAATGCAATACATTATGAACGGTTGAACATTTATTTTATTTCATATATCATCACTATGGCCATCATATAATTGTCATTTCAACGGACACTGTAGAGGTTGTTTATTGTTGGTGGATATATAAAACCGAATGCAAATTTCAAACAAAAAATGTGAGCAAAACAGCGATTTTAAATAAGATACGTATATGCATTGAGGATGTAAGAAGATATAAAAAAAAAAAAGCAAAAATAAAAACTCACTACTCTATTCACATGCTTAGGATAACAGAATTGTAACCACATCCTTTCTTTGTATGCATGAGAAGAACCTTGTGTTTGAAGGATAAATATAATAGGAATTATGTCCACATTTAGTGAGCATTCGGTAATTCGAACTGAAAGCAAAGAAAAAATAGATGGAAGGACTACATCGTATATAATTTTAATTACGACCAGATATTCAAAATGATATCAAGCACATAGATGTTATTCGGTAGGCTCCAAGAGTCCCCGAACTTTTATACTCAATACTATTCTATACAGTTAATAGTTATAGTTGGTACGAAAATGATATGCTCCATACACAAATGATGCCACAAAATTGATGAGCAAGATACCGAACGTAACATTAATAATCGTCCGTGTGCCTGAGTGATTGGAAGTCAATAATTCTTCTATCGGTATCAATTGAAAGAATCAATGTGCATGGTATTTTATATGAGTCAGAATGTATCCAATAGAGAAGTGAATGATCAGTCAACATCTAACAATTCTGGAAGTGCTCACGCATCGAGAGCAACGTGTTTCTCACTAGATAATAAACATTTATGAGACCAGAATGTATGGGATGATTATATTCCTCCAGGTTTCATGAAGAGAAGGAAGTAATGACATGAATGTTGATGATATTATTATTATTATTATTATTATTATTATTATTATTATTATTATTATTATTATTATCAATTATCATTATTGCTGTTGTAGTTGTTGTTATTGTTATTATTACCGAATCGGGACATTCAACTCATTGAGGAACCATTATATAACTATAACAAATGGATGTGAATTAGTTATATAAACACCTTTCATTGTGTAAAAATGATAATTCTAAGTGGAAGGAGAGTTTCTCAAATGTTTGGAATAATTGAAATTTTATTTATACATTTTAGTGCTAGACAGCTCAAGTTTATGCAGTGTATATTGTTCCTAAATCTAACCGAAAATACTCCTTGCTTTCATAAAACCTAATTTTACAACAATTGTGAGCAATGTATCTATACCAACGATCAAATGATGATGATACATGTGTTTCGAATGGGAAGCTCAATATTAAATCGTTCATTTACCTCTTACCATTATTCAGGAGTCATGCAGACTTCCCAGTTTTGTGATATTCATCATTGAGCAAAAATATATTCTCTTAGAAAGGAATGATCAGTTTGATTTCGCTTCGTATTTAGCTCTCCATATTGAAAAATCCAACACCTTGAAATATCATGGGCCTCATTTAATATGTTCCGAGTATTTCTTGTACATAGCGGAAAATTCTGCCGTGACAAAAATGTGTATTGAATAAGCAGTTCAATGATGCTCGATAATTCCTCTTGATATTAATGCATTTGAAAAAAATATATGAATTAAATTCCAATAACCCAATCGCAATCACCTGTAAACTATACGCTGATAACGCATGTTGTTTTAAATGAACGGATAAAATGAATAAACTGATTTCTCAACTCAATATTGTTTAACAACAAATAGTGAATTATCTCTTCTAGTCTACATAAAGATGAAACTTCCAAACGGAGGAAATGTAAATAATAAGTGTTGATGTAAACAAATTATGTTTGTATATATTGTTACGTAGTTTTAAGTATATGCATTGGATATAATATGTAATAAAAGTTCAATTGATTATCACAAAAATGATATGAGAAACGGAACAAAAGAATGGAGAAATGAAAAAGAATTTGATACTCAATATTAGGTCACTAACTCAAATAAATGCAACGTAATTGGAAGATAGTCGTATATATTTGAGATCTTTTGATATAATGCACTCAATCAAATTTCGAATCTTTATCTTCGCAGGAAAAAAAAGTTACACAAACATACAATCCACATGTTTTTACCTATTGAGATGAAACAACTTAGCTTGCATTTTTTCCACAAAATTGTACTCCCATTTTTATTCATGCACTCGACTCTTTAATCATTTTCATCTTCAATTAAAGATTCAAAATTTTTATGAATAATGATAATCAAGCACACACAATCATTCTTGCATTACATCTTCATTGCTTTATCATCGGTCAATAATTGTTTATTCATATCCATCTCAACCTCATCAACATCTTTAGACCATGAACAAACTCTTGGCCTTGGTGATTTTGGCAAAGACCAAGATTTACTTCTAGATTTCATTTTTGGGGATGGTGATCGCGACCTTGCCCTTGTAACCTTGACATAAGATCTACTTCGTTGTCTTCGTGTTTTCGATAATGGCGATCGAGACTTACATCGTGATCTTGAACGTCTCGAATGCGATCGTGAAGACGATTTTGAGAATGATCCTCGCGTACGGTGTCGTGATTCCGTGCGACTACTGCTACTGCTCCTGCTACTATTTCTCCTTCGACGCGATTTATTCCGTGTTCTCACAAGTGATTTTGAATGGCTCGAAGACCTCGATCTAGATCTTGAATAATCGCTCTCATAATAATCAACTCCAGCCAAATTAGCAAAATATTTATAATATTGGTGAGTATAAGCATGAGGACTGAAGGACTGCACGGGTCGTCGATTGCCACGACTACCACCTCTCCTCCTAGGGTAAGCCCCAACTCTACCTCGACCACGCATATAGCGATTGATGCTACATCCACTTGGTCCGCCACGATCCAATCCCGGAAACATCATTGCTGCTGCATCATAGCACCATGGCTGAGGAACCCGCGAATATATTGAAGGAAACCTCATATCCGCATGCCCTTCGGGAACAACTAAATTGTCACAGTGACGAATAATATCATTCATTAACATGAGCTATGTAAAGACTTTCGACAGTGTTACTATCACTCACTTGGATTTGGTTGATGTGATTTATTTAATCCCAGAGCACTCTTCAATTTTTTCTTGCCGGCTTCTTCGTCTGACACCACATCACTCGAGCTCAGTGTATTTTTCTCATTTTTCTGAAACAAAATTTGTTCATATAAAATGTGTATTGCTCTATACCTTGTATATCATATTGATCATTTGACTTTCCGAATAGTCACGCCACATATCAATTCTGTCCCAAATCAAAAAGTACAACATGATATAAGAGATGATAGAATTAATTATGTAGAAGTCAATTAGCAATATACCTTTCTTTTTTTTTCTCTCTTCAATTTTTCCCTCTTTTTTTTCAACTTTTTCGCTTTTTTCACTGCACTTTTTCCGGTCTTGTCTATGTGTTTATCTAGAGCTTCGTCCAAATTTTCCAATAACTTTTCGTGTATCATTTTTCTATTCAATATGCTTTTTTCACCAATAAAAATTTCACCTCTCTCAAATTTTTGCTATAAAATAATGAACTACTCAGAATTTATAAAAAAAAACAGAAGAAAGAATTATATGATGAATTTACTTTGATTCTGTCGAATAATTCATCTAGCAATCTGATACTCTCCAGTTGTCTTTGTGCCTTGATTAACTTCCTTTCCTCTCGTGCAATTTTGATCGAAACTTTATCTTCTTCTTTCTTCCTCAATAGGGTTAATGCTTTTCTTTTACGCTTTTCCTCTCGTCGCTTCTGCCTGGATTCTCTTGCTTCAATATTAGCCGCCTCTTTTTTCCTATAAAACGTGATATTTCATGTCAAGATCATATATATATATATATATATATATATATATATATATATATATATATATATATACATATGAAATTCACCTCTGCTCCGCTTTTTTTTTAGCTTCTATTTCTTCCTTTCTACGAAGTTTTTCGGCAGCTAAACTGTCTTGGGCGATCAATCGTTTCCGTTCGAAATCCCGATGTGCAACACTATTATCACTCATATGCTTGGTTCTATCAAAATCAACCTGTGGAAAGTAATGATGAATATTAGTATATATAAAAGAAAAGAAAATATATCAAATCGACTTACTGCTGAAAGAACACGCACCTTTATTACTGCAGTGAGACAATTTTGTCCATCCTTCTTCAACAATTTCATACCACGGAGTGATTCCATCAATTTAACAAAATCAATGTACTCTATATACTGAATATAACAATCAAAAAAAACACCGTCCGCAAAGCTACATTTCCTGATATTATTCCCAAGTCTCATTCTTGATCTGTATGAATCGGCAGCAGGAACGTCGATTCTTTTTATATTACCCCATTTCGTGAATATTTTCATAATCAACGATTCACTAGGTGTTTTTCCATCGTCTTCGCTGAACCAATTCTGTGTCAATCCACTTATATGAACTGTGTCAGGTCTCTCACCAGCTTTGAGCTCGTTCATATGTTTAGCGTCACGAAAAAATGAGTCCCATGAATGTTTATTCGGAAAATCATCCTTCGCTTCAACAGCTCGAACCTTCAGGATGTCGGGAAATCCAGCGAGATTCAAACGCTGTCCCTCTAGTCTCATTAACACTCGCTGCATACGGCATCTGTCCGTTAAATCGCCTACCAGCCTGATGAATTCCAATGTACTCTTTGTCACTTTCAGAGATGCAAATTCGTCGGGACGAATTAGCAGACGTATTTTCTCCATAACCTCCCATGATGATATGGTTTTTCCTGTTTATATTGTAGCAATGGTCTGTAAAACCTGTTATTACTAGAGAAATAATGAGCTGAACATGAGAACAGAAAAGAGGAAATAGAGACACCTACAAAATGTTATCGCTATGCAACATAATGCCCCATATTCAGTAAGTGAACTTCCGGAAGATAGTTTCGATTTGATAATAGATAGAAAACCAATTTAATTACTACTATGATTGTTATTTGGGAATTCCATTCTTTTCCATTCAACTTTATTCATTATTTTTATTAATTTAATTATTTCTAATATCGATTCTGTTTACCCGTTTTGCTTGGGACATTTACCTGGTATTTTCAGTTGGGGAAGATTAACAGATACATTAATTTTGGCAATTGGTTTTAAATAAAGCCCTTTTGCTGGATATAATGGAACAATGTCACTGAGATCTTTACAGCTGCGGAAACCATTGTTTACAACCTCACTACTGGATGAGTCTCCTACCTTTTTATCGTTATTCATTGCTTTGTGTGATTTTATTGAAATATGTAAGGAAATTAAAAACTTCTCGTCGGAGATTATATGATTGATCAAAAATTTATAAAATAAAAATATTCTCTGTTAGCACAACAGAAAGACATTCATTTGCTTTTTAGTTGAGAAGTTTTACTATGGTTTGCTTGAAGTATGCTATATCTCCAGCCAAAAAAAAATTATTTTTCTCTTCTTTAATATTTCTCTTTTATAAAATTGTGATGATATTTCACAATTACACATGTTCCAAATGCTGTCAATAAATTCAATCCCACTACACAAGTTTCACACAATATCGATATTTTTCGACTCGCCAATTAAATTTGGACTGAATTCATGACAGGAAGATATATTTGTGATTATCGGAACAACATTCATATGGCCATCTCGCGTATCAGTTTTATCCAGTAATACTCGGCCTCTCACGCACCCTCATGTTCGTCTTCATTTGAACTATTTTTTTCTTTTATATTTTGGTCAATACACCCTGTTGAATACATCAGAACTCGTCAGCCATACTGAAATGCATTAAATATATATAATGTTGAGACGCAGCCGACATAATTGACGCCACTGACATTGGCGTATATACTCATTTCCACTGAAACCAGCTGAAACCTCATAAAAGCTATAGTTCTTCATTTCTACGCTTTTGAAGAAAAGTGTTGAAGCGCCACTTCCACCTTACTACAAAAGTACATACAGAACAGAGTCAAGAGTCACTGCGTCTACTACATCCACATCGGCAGCAGTTTTTCGGCAGTAGTCATTTATACACGCACTTTGCGCGCTACGCTTACAGGCCTGTTCGACTTGGGTTGAGCGCGCTTGCATCGCTTACGTTCACGTCGTTCGGGACGCTCACACTGCCTTACCTCGCTGGAGTAAGCGTTGTGAGCGTTCCAGTCCCGAAATTCCGGGTGTCCATGCAACGCTATGAGCGCTGTAAGCGTCAAGTCGAGCGATACAAAATGCTTAGGCATAGTGCACACACTTTCCATAACCATAACCATAAGCGCTCGACCAATCACGAAGCTCCATTTCGCTTATAGTTATGGCTATGGGAAGTGTGTGCACTAGGCCTGACAGCTGTTTGTAGTACCAGTAATTGCTACCACTCGTTAGGGTTAGGTCGCGGAACACAGTGCTGCGTCCGATTTTTGAGCGTCAGAGCACGACGACCTTCTGACGTCATAACGTTGCAGCGTAAACCGTGAGCGTTATAAGCACGAATCGGACCGCGCATCGGTATTCTATGGACGCTATGAGCGTAATTCAGACAGCGGGCTATACATACATACATACATAAATACATGTATGTGTTATATATATATATATATATATGCAGCAGGAATGAGTGTATCCAACTATACCACCATCTGCTACCATCCACAAAATACGAAAGAACATCTCCTCGTTCTCCCATCTCTACTGATCTCTACAGGTGTACTTCATTCGTGGAATTACATGTACACAAATATTTACCCAGTTAAAAAATTATAATTTATCAATAATAAACTGGAAATATATAATTGGCGATGTTTGACGCAATAATACCACAAATATTACGGTCTACTATCCAAAGACCGTAAACATAAATATAATATTTGTCACAGATATCCGAAATGGCAACTGTGAAAGTAACTGAGCAGAAAGTTATATTGTGCGGTGAATATGGAGTCGGAAAATCATCGATATTCCGACGTTTCGCTAATAATACATTTGTCACAGGTAGTGATCGAAAATCCACACTCGGACTCGATAATATCCATAAAGAATATATTGTCGATGACCGACGGATTCGGGTAAATTTCAAGACTATCAAAGTTGTTACAACCAAAACTTGAATATTGTCAGATGGAGCTGAATGAGATTGTATAATTCGAAATCCGTATTTCGTTTTGGTCACCGTTCTTCTTTTAATTTTCTCTGAATTCTAGTTACAACTATGGGATACTGGAGGTATGGAAAGGGTAGCATCAGTCACATCAAGTTATTACAAATTTGCCGAAGCTGCGATTCTAGTCTTTGCTCTCGACAATTCCACCTCGTTTCATCTTCTATCTCAGCATTTATTAGACATAGTTACTTATGCAGAAAATGCCAAAATATTTTTATGCGGTAATAAAAACGATATTGATAATAATGGGTCCTCAGTTACGGATATTGAAATGGAACAATTTTGGTGAGTAATATTTTATATTACATTAATCAATAGTTCATACGGTAAAGTTGTAACATTTCCTTCATATGAATGATTTCCATGTTTTAAGTGAACAGTGTCATAATTTGATATCAGCGACCTACAAAACATCGTGTAAAACGGGTGAAGGCGTCAATGAAATGTTTGAAGATATTGCTCAACACTTGGTTGAAGCGAATCTATCGAGAATGGGGTTGCACAAAATGGATAAAGATCACTTCAAAATATCATATACCGATGAAACAGGAGATGCCACATGCCTCTGCTGAACATGTCAAGTTTAACAAACTTTATTGTTTCATTTATTTTACCAATTTACACATGTTTGATGTTCACCAGTGATAAAAATCAGGAAAAATAAATAAATGAAACGAAGAGTTTAGTATATCCCACTTTGCTTGTTCAATCTTCTTCGAAATACTTGTTGAACGATAAATAATGGGCTACCAAGGAGAAACATATGGAAAGGTGCAATTCATGGTCGGAGGGGGGGTTGCGGCTGCCAAAATATGTTATTGGCATTTATTCAATTGGAATATTCAACATTGGAATTGAATTTACATTAATGACATGTGAATGCTCGAAATTAAATATTCATATATCATTGTCATTTGTTGAATGCTTCTTGAAGTGATTTCCAAGTATCAAGGCAATCGTACCATCTCAAAACGCCACTTTGAACTTAATGTTGAGTCCATTTGATAGTTTTTAAATCAATGCCATCCTCAACCATTTCCCAAAGCGGGCTATGAAAAGGAAATGAGATAAATTTATTAAAGTATGAACATGGTTGACAGTAATCAAAAAACTGGGTTGACAACAAATGTTCAATGGAGAATATGTTTACCTCATTTCGCGCAAACGTTTCACATGAGAAATGGTTTTGTCTGCAGTATAATCGATCTCATTGAATGTTGTAAAACGACCGATTCCGAATCTGAAGACAATAAACAGAATTCGAATTGAAACATTGAAATTGATGGAAAAATATTGTTAAGACTTGCCTAATACTCGAATGTGCCAAATCTTCAGAAGCACCAATTGCTCTTAAAACATAGCTGGGTTCCAAACTTGCGCTAGTACACGCAGAACCACTACTCAATGCAATATCCTTCAAAGCCATCAATAAAGATTCACCCTCTACATAAGCAAAGGATATGTTTACACAACCTGGATACCAGGATACAGGATCGCCATTTCTCACAACATGAGGCAACTGTGACATGATTTTTTCAATCAAATGATTCGCCAAACGCGTTGTGTGCTCTTTGTCATACTATTTTAAAATAATAAATATGATGATATTGATTATGAAGTCAATGTTGGGCGTATGCATGAACTTAGAAAAATGCAGCAATTTTTATATCGCCAACGCACATTCATCTCATATTTGGCTAAATCACATGCCGCACCGAGTCCCACTGCTAACGATGCTGGTATGGTTCCACTTCTCATTCCCCTTTCTTGGCCGCCGCCACTCTGAATTGCCTCAAGACGAACACGTGGTCTCCTTCGAACATAAAGTGCGCCAATTCCTTTCGGCCCATATATTTTATGACCACTAATTGATACGAGATCGACGTTCAATTTATTCACATCAATTGGAACTTTTCCAACCGCCTGGGCCGCATCCGTGTGGAAAAAAATCTTTTTTTTCCTATAACGAAAAATATTGTGTTAACATCAAATTAACTAACAACTATTGTGAATGATTTTCTCATTCATCTGGTACAACTAAAAAACCTGCAAATATCTCCAATGTCTTGGATGGGCTGTTGCACACCAATTTCGTTATTTACAGTCATAATTGAAACGAGCGATGTGTCTGGTCTAATAGAAGCTTCGAATTGTTCGATGTCAATTAGTCCATTTGAATTAACTGGTAAATATGTTACATCAAATCCTTCAGTTTGAAGTGCACGGCACGAATCTAATACACATTTGTGTTCCTAAAGAAGAATATCATGAGTTGTCTTGTAATAATTCAGATACTGAATAAATTGCGGATTGGTGAGTTTCATTTACAACTTCTCTATGTTCATCAATAAAATAAACATACAGTCTGTACTGTTATGACGTGTTTTTTTTTGGCCTTATAAAATCTCGCGACGCCTTTCACTGCAATGTTATTGGATTCTGTGGCTCCAGAGGTGAATATGATTTCTTTTTTATCCGCTCCGATGAGGTCAGCGACTTGCTATCAAGACAAACCTCAAGTTAAGAGTCATTCGAATCTGGATAATTTGTAAACATTCTGATATCTACCTGACGAGCATGTTCCACAGCTGCCTCTGACTCCCAACCATACATATGCGTTCGAGAGTGTGGATTGCCATGATAACAAGTGAAGTAAGGCATCATTTTGTCTAAGACTCGTGGATCCTCAATGAGAAGTAAATATATGTTAAACAACAATTTACAATCACCACATTATGATTACTTGTGAATTATTTCATTTCTATGTATTACCATAGGTGTCGTTGACTGTACATCCAAATAAAGCGATCGTCCATATAGTGGGCCACGTTTGTATTCATCCGTAATTGCTGCTGCAATTAATTTTTGGTATTTTTTTTTGTTTCTCATTGCAATTAATTCATTTATTTTCCATAGATATTTAAGAATATCAAATTAACAAAATTATTCATACACTCATACTCTGCTAAGTTCGATCGTAATCTTCTACATAGAGCCATCAGACTGTACTCTTTGGTTTGCTGGAGCGCCGCTACCAAACTCCTTGTTGGGCACATCATTGTTTTTCCTTCTGGTTGTTAATTTACAACAGCAATTTCGACGATCCAACCAATTCAATTCGACTGCGTACACTAACGACGCTTGTATGCCGTGGTTACTAGGACTTCAACGAACTTCAACCACTGTCAATACAGTTAGCAATATTGTAGTCACAACCAACTTTATTCAATCTAATTTGCTGGTGACAACAAATAATATCGTCAGTTTGTACAATGCTGGTATATGCACCATGCAACAACGTTTAACCCGAATTATTCTTATACTCCTTTTATACTGATCTGCACGTGACAAATCTCACTTAACATAAAACGTCATTGTGAACTAGCTCTGGTTGTCTCATTCCATTCATGATTGGATTTCGAGTATTATCAGTGCATTTTTGCTCCTAGACTGAATTATTTCACCATGTGACTGAAGAGGGATTCTAAAACTTGCGCTATTTTCAAACAAATGGTCGATTACAGTTACATACCTGTGTTAAAATGATTCGCTAAGATTGTGAATCTCGGAAACCCGTGTACAATTTCAAGTTGCTACACATACGCAGTATAAAAGATGAAGACACTCTTCAACATACCATTTGGGTTATTATATTTTTCAAGGGCTTACAGAATCCAAACGGTGCTGAACTGAACTGTTTACCGCTCTGCAGTAGTGCGCACATCGAATAAAGCAAAATATAGTGGATGCCGCTTGCGCATGCGTGAGCGATCAGTTCAATACCATTTAGACCATTTCTACATTGGAAGGAACAAAAAAATAGAACCCACTGTGGTTCCACGCCGTGGAATCTAAAAACACTTTGCACTTACACCACATTGGGAAATATCACGAGGGAGCGCTATATCGAACTTCTGACATCATGAATAACATTCTCAAGATGACATTTCATCGTATTATTGTCAATACATCGATACAAATTATATATCAGAAAAAAATGCAAAATAAAAGAAGAAATAAAGAAGAAGCAAACCATCAATTCCCAAATTGTTTCGATGATCCTGGTCCGCTACTCACTACTGTTTGACGTAAATAATTTGATATTCTGGAATTACTTTCGGCAGTTACTGTTGTTTCGTTTTACCAGAGTAACTATTCGTGGAGATTGTAGCCATAATATTCAGGAGTAACAGGTAAAGTACTATATAGCGAATTGTTGCTACTAGACAATATAACTGTCAAATTACAATGATTTTTTCCATTATCATAAAAAAACTTGAGTTGCTTGAAAAATTGCATAAATCAAAATGCATAGAAAATACCAATGAATTTATATTTTACTTATGCTAACTCGGAATCTTTAATGATTTGAACCGTATTATGAATGTGAACGTTTACAATCATCTTTAATTGTAAGGATGTTCCATTCATCGAGTTTGAGAAAATATAATTGACCATACTGGTAGTTTTATGCCGTGGTCTGACTTATTTAGAGTCTTTAATAGTCAGTGAATAGTCTTATTGATCATGAACAAATCTTTATGTTCTCCAATTTTTTTTTCCCCCAAGATTCAGTCGTAACGATAATGGGTATTTTTGATATATGTTCTCGGCTTTCATTCGTTACATTACATAGGTATTCGTGTATATCGTTTTCAACGAATAAAAAAGAAGAATGACTTAGTATCATGAATTACATATACATTAGTATATTATACATATGTATGATGTAATCGCGTAACTATCTGCAAGGTTAAAATCTTTTGTAACGGTCATTAGAAAATTCCCACAATATTTCCATCCACTGCATATATAAGTATACATTAAATCCACGAACTGCACCCAACAACAGTATGTATGTAACTTCTCGTTTTAAAATGAGTTAGGTCAGAGGGTGAGCGTAAGGTATATCTTTCATGTTTCCGACATTTAAGGAATCTGTGGTGCTTGGTTCAATGTTTTTTGCCATCGCTATTGATAAATCCACATGTGTGAACAATCTTCAAATCAATTTTGCAGAATCATCAGCATAACTCATAATCACACATTGTGAAAACTTTTTTTTTCAGTGTGATATTATTTGTTTGTATCATGCACGAATGCAAATTGGTAACATCCATCGCATTCAAGTCTATCGAGTGGAAACACCACGAGGAGAAGGACCAGGCAATTACAAAATTGGGATTTGAATACAACTCGATGCACATATATGCCCTTAGTTATACTGATGTGCATGAATAATGTATACTAACATAGTTACATGATTATAATGGCGTTGATAAAGTTTCACTTTCGACATTTCCTAAATACCATTAACACCATGGTGTAATTGAAAAAGAGCTCATGGCCTTCACCCACATGCCCGTCCTTCACAACACATTATTGTACATCCAGCTTTCTCTACCTTCTGACGAGCATCTCCTTCAACATCCTTCATACAACTTCTTATCACATCTCAACATCTCGAATGTCCATCACGCACGAACAGTCTTGTTAGTTATAGGTTTCCGCTGAAGATAAGCGTTCCAAATACAATTCAGGCATATTCTCTCATGTATAGAGAACATGACTCTCTGGCAATTAAATGCCTAAAATTCAAATACACGGACCTTCGCCCTTAGCCTTTTCTGGCTTTGTTATCAGCGATACTCATGTACGTTACAACGCTTGTAGTGGCAATGCCTCATACCACATCGTAATGCTCATGTTACATCCAAGTTGCGATGCAGAAATGGCTTGGCACTCACGTGAAGTCCATGAATCACAATTTCGTCTAAGATTTCGTAAATCTCAATTGTGAATATCTACAGCTGCATGCATTGTTGAATGTCGATCCCATGCGAACATATGCAGAAAAAAAATGAGAACACCGTAGAACGCTTACATAAAAGTGTCGAACTTGGAAACTTACTTAAATGAATTTTTACATCAATAATTTAGCCAATTACAAAAGTTTGAGCGCGAAGTTCCTAATGAAATGCCGGAACATCAGAAGGAGCAAAGAAGAGGAAAATAATTTTTTGCACATTATTTACATCTAGAAAAAAAAACCTTGAAAAATTAAGATTAGATGATGGGAAAACCAAGTTGATGATAATTTGGGAGAATATCTGTATTTATTTATATATATATGTATCTGAAAGACTGCTGAAGAACGTATAAAGGACTTTCGAAGTGGATACTCCGAAGAGAAAAAAAAGCATGTACAAAGAAGACTACCTCCTCAAAATGGCTGATAGGGTTCATCGGGCGTCGAACGAGAACTTGAAGTTATGAAAATAAATAATAAATTACTCGCACATAGTAGTGGACGGTTATATGTATATGTAACAGACTCACACATAGTGCGCGTTTATGGACAGTAGATGCGCAAGGCCGCAAGTGAGTTACCTGAAGCGAATGAATGCAAAATGAATCTGCACAACTCAAATTGCCGAGTTACTCGTCGTCACTACATCCGGAAATATGAAGTTTCAATACTACGTTTTACTCAAGAAACGTAAAGGAAAGAATATATGAGAAGACTGGAGACATTAGGGAAGGGAAGATCGTTATCGTTTTTAAAGATGTGGGACGAGCATATTACCGGTGAAGAATTCTTGATGGAAAAGAAGAAGCCATGAATACGAAGACGATACGGATGTTATGTTCCGCGAGTCTTGATGATTGCGGAAGCGATGAAGCGAAACTGGCAGTACCTCTGATAATATATATATATATTGTAGATGAGTACTACAATCAACACGATTATCTAATTTTTGACTGTGTATTGATTCCAATTTCATAAGATGAATTCCATTAAGAATTCCGTACTGTTCTTTTCGTTAATGCACCTGCATAATGAAATACCAGGTCGGGATGGTGGAAATTATAATACAAGCATCAGACGGTAATTATAACCATGACAACAGATGATATGAGTTATATATGTAAATAAAAAAATGATTCGCGTAATGCCATCATTCGAATGACTTCTTTGTCTCTATAGATATAAATAAATGATTTTGAAAAACCATGGGGATCAGCACAAGTACCACAAACTACCTATACCCCAATCCCGTAGATACACTCCTTTTACATTATCTCTCCCTCGCTCATATTCTCTAAAGCCATTTCTTGCCATTTGCTGTGCAATTTCGAATTTTTTCTGACTCGTACGTCGAGTACCCGGAAATGATGTCCCAAGCTCAATGAAAAAACACATTCATATGAGTTAGAGTGTAGTTGCACATAAGTATATGCATATGTTCATATATATGTCCGTCTATGTACATGAACTCATTTCTTTTTTTTTTCTAACTCAAATCTTTGATACATGAACAGTTGTGAATTTGGTGCGCCGATTCGACCAGGAAATGAATCTAAAAATATACTCCTCGTCCTTATATATAGAATAAAACTGTTATTCATTCGGATATGTATCGACTGATTAATTCACGATGAAGTAAACAATTCATTTTCGAGTATTCTGCATGTCATCACGAAGGATGTTATCAAATGATTTGCAAAATATCAATCATAAACAAACATGAAGCTTATTGAAGCTGTGAATTCTACAACTTAGTGTGGAAGTAGATGTGTCAAACGTGTTAGCGATGTCGTGTACATCACAAGAGTTTGATCTTATTAGTATATGTGCGCACCGCACGCCTAACAACCGCGAATACCGTTTCATACGTCCACCTACCAATAAAACCTATTCCAACTATTCTTTTCTTTTCCATTTTTCTCTTTTTCACTTTTTCATCACTGTGAAATTTCCTCATGTTGCACCATTCGTCAGACTGAAAAAATATAAATTCCCGTGAACTCAACGATTACGCGGAGCAACACATAACATAGAGAAAGGAAGCAGACCGCATGAGAAAGATAGTATGAGGAACGAGAACGGTATCAACAACAGCAACAACAACAGCAACAACAACAACAAACTCAACAAAAATAACAACAAATCAACACCAATAATAATAATAATAATAACGACAGCACAATCGTGTTGGGATTCACACGGTTTGCAGCGATCCTGTTTCAGCGGTGTATATTTATACACATAATTTATTCCATTCTCATATTTCTGTCGTGAATATGGTTGTTGTTGTTATTATTGTCGTTGTTATTGTTGATAGTTGCGATGCTGCGGTTATGCCTCGACATATGTGTAGCACAACTGCAGTATGGATTGTTTATGGCTATAGTGAGGCTCCTCGAAGTTGAGTGTCAATACTGAAGACAAAAAAAATACCACATTAATAAGTGTATAACCAGCACTTTTTAGAACACATATCTGTATTCACAGCCAATGTAGTAAAAAAAAACGGAGAAGATAGGACGGATAGCAGTATGGGATAATGATACATTAGACCAATAAGTTTCTAAACTGTCTTCATATTTATCTGGATCGGGTAGATTCCAAACAAAAGCTATCTCCAATATGTTGAATTTCTACTCAATTCATCATATATCATATAGGATACTCAAAAATCCTACAGTGTGAACTGCATAGGAATTTAATCCGAATGAAAACCAATGATGATTCCTGAATTGTGTTGTAGCAGAAGTTCATTGCGTGCGTCGTTCATGGCGTCGTTTCAGATAGCTCGGAGCATGCACATGAGAGTAACTTAATCCCCACACATGAAAGACATAAACGTCATATTAAGATGAAGGGTCATCAATATGAAACTCAATAACGCTCCCAAGATTACGACTGCTTGTGTGCATCTGAAATAGGAAAGAGAAAAAAAAAACAAGTTAAATTTATCAAATATAACTTGGATATTTTGAAGTTCATTCATTCTGCTCTTTATATTCTCTTTCTTATTTATTATGAGATATTTTTGTTCCCATTCGGTTTTTACTCCTTCTCACATTGTATGAAGAAGGGGTGCATAAAAGCCGCGTCGAAAAATATGTAAGAAAGAGGAAAACGATGATGAGGAAGAGTGCACAGGATAATGCTGGATATGAGTGGTGAGCGTTAAACTTTGCTCATGCTGGGAAACTCTCGTTTCATTTCGACGTTTTCACTCGCCCGTGGCATTGTAACAGCAATGACCAGGCGGTTCTCGTCTTCAACAAAGCATCTCCTACTTCTCGTCAAGTATATAGTCATAGATATAAAAGGGGAGAAAAAAAGGAGAAAAATGGAGAGTACAGATCGTTTTTATGTGTAAAGAAATTACTAGCCGACTCCGTTGAGTCAGTGTAGAGTTGAGCATATTGCGCATATATTCCATCGAAGAATGCTATTTCACTGTTTATCTACATACAAAATTGATGGTTGGACGAAGGGAAAATTGATTATATGTCTTTTGATGTAGCAGCATGTGTTTCAATGAATTACTATACGATATTGACATATATATATATATATGTGTGTGCATATATATACTTACAATTGTGCTTCCAAAATCGTATTACTCATGATTTTTATTGTTTTTTTACCAATCCATAGTTCATTGTCAATCACATAAATCGTGAAAACAATAAGATAATACGCCAACAATTTTCCCACTACTTTTCCTTTCTGCATGCAATTTCCTTCTGAAATTATGAATAAATTTCATCAATAATTGAATAGTTAATTACATGATTTACGTAACTTGTTACTATCCAGAGCGTTTTAACGTCTGACATTGCAGCCCAAATCAAAATGCAAGCATTTTTATACCAATCCATGAAAAAATCCATAAATACTCGAAAACACCCGAACATGGTACAACATTGAAGTGCATCAAAAGCTGAACGTTCAAGGAAAAAATAAATAACAATAGATATCCATAGCATAAAAATGATCATTTCTTCGGTGAATTCTTTTAAATAAGTTAACTCTCACGGTCGATTGGCAAATAATTGGAATATACATCAGCTTCCGACATTGGACATTGTAATCTGAAAGCATGATAAAAATAATTTTACTCAGAATCATCATCGCGAAGAATTTTTGAATTCAATACTGCTGACTGAAGCATTATATAGTGCCAGTAATGTAGGTGAGCCTCCAATTATCTTTCAGTTTCAATTTCCTCTCCGTTTCAAATGGAACACCCGGGAGAATCGAAAAACAATGACAATAATCGGAGTAAGGTGGAAAAATATTTCTCGGCCGCGGCAAAATAGTTTCTACAAAGCGTCCCGCCACACACTTTTATTCTATATTTGACCAATTAGCATTTAGCGGTTGCATCAATGGGCATAACAATTTACCCTCGTGCAATTTTCAAAGAGCGACGTTCTCGTCTTTCCTTTGTCCACCAGCCCCAATTCACGTGATCGCTGTACATTGTGTGTTGCTCATTGACAGAGTATACAGTAGCGACTTCTCTGTAGTATTGTTTTCTCTTGTTTATTTTTTTATTGTAACGTTTCTTGTTTGGCCTGTAGGTAAATATAAACAATAATATGAGCATGTAATAGAAGTATGTAATATGTTGCTTTTGCATTAATTTGTCCTCTACAGGAGAGACATGGGCAGTGGCGCAAGAGTGACAATTGTAACAAAATATCGTTCGCTAACTTAATAACAAAAATCGAATTATAATAAAACAATGAAAAAATTAATATGAAATGCTACTATATATTATTCTATATTATTATATATATCTATTAAAGTATTGATACAAGCCTCACACCCCAATATTAACAAATAAAATTGTTATTGAAAAAGTTGTGATGTATGAAAAAAAAAGTTTTCGCGCGTATTTCAAAGAACAATAAATATTTCAATATTGGAGCAAAATTAAAAGTTGAAACTTTTGTCCATCTTATAAATTACTGTTTCGAATAAGTTAAAAAAATAGTAATGATTTTTAATCTCATTGTTAGTTATTTGTTGAGTGTTACAATTGCCCCTTGTTATAATTGCAACACTTCTCCCCGACTTTGTTTGTGTTTGTTATACATATTATGTGCTGGTGTGAACTCATCAGTGTCATCCATGGTTTTTGCGCACTGTATTAACTTTTTTTCTATAAAAGTTATTCAACAAAGACATTGTATTGACATCTTCTAAACTATCTCGAATGTTTCCGTCACGATGATGAATTTCCTCGATCATTAGTTGTTGAAGATCCGTGCGAATATTTTTTCACCGGAATGCTACTGAGATTAGTACGAAAACGTTTCATGGCATCCGAAAAACTCAAATTCTGGTTATAGTTATATCTATTGGAAAAGATATGCTCATCTGCGATACATTATTTAAATTATAATGATTCATATATTGGATCGATTAATTTTTTTCACATTATTTGATCGTTTTATTGGACAAGTGTACTAATGCAATTAGTATGGTATCGTTAGGGAAACGAACAGAGAACGGGTCCCAGAACCGTGACAGCAAACATCCGTGAAATTGATCGTGTTCTCCCACGGATCTATTGTAGTAATCCACCATTCACTATATATATATACTGGTGGAATACTCCTATTCCACAACTTCGATTGCGAAAACAGTTTGAACGTGATGAAAACATAGGGCGTTGTAAAAAATCAAGAGAATATCCAAGCGCCGGAAAGGATCTTAGAGAAATAAATTTTTTTCATACTCGTAAAACTAATCGAAGCGGAGAGCAGAGGCCAACGGGAATCTTTTCATCTGACAGCGATCAGTTTGAGTAAACTTTATTTATAGCCTGGCAACATATTAACAAAGCCACGACTAAAATAATGATACTTCGTGATCCACGGTTACGCCAATTCCGAATTTTTATTCCCCTATCTTATATTTATTCACATTCTTTAATTTAGTGATAAGCCAAATGTTCGATCAACACAGTGAAGCTATGCATGTATATGCTGTATCGATAAATCCGGGTTTTCATCCTTATTTTTTTTTATTTCTCAATTTTTTATCTGAAGCAAATGAATCGATCTGAATAGAAAATTGTGTTGGAGATGTCGAGTTGAAAACAGTTGTATCGCGTCCACATCAGAAGTCTTTCACCTCTCCATCTCTTTCTGTTTCTACACTTATATATACGCGTATGTGTGTCAATAATGATCTTGCACGGACTACTATATTGGTACTATCAAATTAAATCCGCAGACAAACAGAGGAATAAGATGAATTAATGGAGAAAAAAATTAATGAAGAAATAAATGTCCGACTGCTGCGGTCAGTAGGAAAATAGACTGCTGCGGTAAAACGACAGAGGACAATAAACAAAACGCGCGACTCCCTGAAGATCTCGATGCAAACTTCCACAGAGAGAGAGAGAGAGCACAAACTAATAGTGATAATCCGATCAAGGGTACAAACCGCAACAAGTTTTTTGATAGTTACAAAGTTCAATTATTTGAATGTAGGTGGAAAATATGAAAAATTTGATTACACCATAGTATAGTTCTGTATTCCTCTAAGCTATGAATAAATTAAAATGTTCATAACATTTTCTTCATTTTAAATTGTACATAATTTTCTCCCAATATTTGTTCCGTCAACATTTTCGGCGATAGCTACCATATATATCAATAGACAGGGGACTATATCAAGTAGAACTCGTACCACCATGCATACATTTGTGGTGTTGAGGGTTGTCAGGTCGGATATCGGTACAAACGAAATAGAATATTCGTAGACCGAGTGTGTGTATACACGCCCCGAAGGATTTCCGGGTATGCATAAGTCTATACATATAACGGTCCCAGCACTACAAAGCACTGAAATTGGCCTCCTCCGTCTCCTATTCCTTCAACTATCTCGAGATATATTCTGACGTTAGTACACTATTCAACTGAATGTGCATAATTTGTATTGCACTATGGAGGATTATAGTGAATTCGATTCCCAGGCTTTGTGATGATATACAACAAAGTATATATATTGTAGAAGAATATAACCGGTGGGAAATTCTGTAACAAATTCAAAACATCGAGAAAATTGCTTAATAATTCCAAAAAAATATTCCCATATTTATTTATGCATTTGATAATATTCGAAACATGGAAAGAATTTATATTTGAAGAAGCATTTAACGCATACATGTAAGACATGTGTGATTAATGTGTAAATAACTGCTGGGATGATGTCGGCTGTCATTGGCCCAATGGATCCATCACTCGATTCAATTTTTCACACCAACCATCACAAATGCATTGAATCTTTACATCTCCCGAGCGAAGTGTTAAAATACATAAAATATTTTCATATACAATACTCGATAAATACTATGTATATTATGTAAGACGCGAAGTGCCCATGGGATATATAAATAAACGAAAGTATACAATTGGTCCTTCCCATTCTACTACATCCTGATGCACTACCAAGTGCCTTCACACTTCCAATTGGCCAGCCGCATATTTCCCCACTCGGTAAAATTCACTTTTTACCATCCCCATTACAAAACTAACCGGCATCTCCTAGACCATGTCATTACAGCGCAGTGCTCCACTCCGCGAACAGTACGTCCGAAGTTGAGAGCTATCCTCATATTTTGTTCGTTTCTCTCTCTTTCTCCCTCTCTCCCTCTGTCTCTCTCTGTCTCTTTGTCTCTCTCTCTCTCTCTCCCTTCCTCTCGTATTCTCAGGGTATTTTTTGCGCAATTTTATTCCCGCTCTCACTCATCCTCCCTCTTTCGTCCTGACGAATCGTCTTTCTCTTCCTCTTCTTCTTCTCTATCCTTCTCTTTCCCTCTTTCCCTTTTTCCCCCCTCTCTCTTACACCCCCACTTTCGCCCCACACGCTTTCACTAATTTTCTCCCATTCTCTATTTACTTGTCGTACACACAAAACACATATATGCATACCCACCTTTTCCATTTATGTGCATTCAAATCTATATCATCAACTTGCTCTGCGCCTACATACTCTTGTGGCTCTTGCCCTCGCTTTTTCCTCGCCAATACTTCATTTTCTCGTGTATACGCGAGCTCACTCTCCCTTGAGTAAGAGCAATCGGTATTCAACCACCCACTCTTTCACTAAGCAGTCAAGGCAGCGCAAGATAAAACCAAGACATTCTATCCACAGTTCGGTATTGTCCAAGGTTGAGCTGACATTGAATCGATCAATGATTTTTCTTGATTTTTCTTCGTTCATAATAACATAGCATAACATAACATAACATATAAATATATATATATCCGGCGGACAGTGATCAAAGTGTGAATCGACGAAATAAGGAACCGAATTTATATCTGTGTCTGTTTGTTTATTGGTGAATCGATGCAAAAACTCTATTTTCATTTGTTGAACAAATAAAATCCAAACAGAGATAAGAATGGATAGGAAACTTCATCAATACTGGAGATCGTGAGTAACGATAATATTTCATCCTTAAATATTTTTATGAATTCAATACCATTCTCATTCATTATGGTTTCGTATCTATGCCGAATATTTATGTCTTTATCAGTTTTGTCATGTGGCTGAATCGTATAATTCAACGGCTATGTGATGCAATCGATAACGTGTGAGTGTGAAATCATAATGTTGAGTGAAACGGGATGTCATAACCACAATTTCTTCTAACCAATGATGACTTTCGACCAATTGATTCAATAGCTGACAAACACACTAATGAAAGACTTTTCCGATAACGCGAAGGAGACACGAGAAAAAGTTGAGAAGGTATTATATGGAAGTTTTTGATAAACAGAAGATCCATAATAGCCGTGAATCCATAATACGGATTCGTAGGTATATATCGTCACATAGCGTACCTCATTCAGATGCTTGACAATCTCTTTTATTTTTCTCTTTTACCAACTCTTTAAAAGCTCTTTAGTTATAAACTATGTACAGGAGACACATTGATTGAAGAACGAACATTTTCTGATTTAAGTTATTGTGAAATAACGATTTGTTGACCGCATTGAAATTATTCGGAAATACCGTATCTAAAAATTTCAATTTTGATAGATTCCCATTATTGGAATGATAATGCAATAAAGAAAAAGTTCAAACCTACTTTTAATGGTCATAAGGAAAACAGAGAGGATAGAATCATTTGTTAGCATTTGTATATATATAGAGAAACGACCGCGGCGATGGGAGAAGGTGCCAATGGCCTTAAATTGTCGTTCGCGCAACGTTGTTTGCCGTTGCCGAAGTCACGAACTTAACACGAGAACGCTATTAATGCGATCAACTAGCCAAGACGCCACACTATTCGTTCCGTTAACATTGCTCCAGGCGCCAAGAAATTTCTGTCAAACTCGAATGCAACCAAAATATTTTCCATAAATCTTGATCATTTCTCCCATTTATATTCTTCCTCATTTGATAATGATATCTCTATCTATCATTGAATATTCACAACAGTAGATGGAGGAACATAATGGCATGATCGCGCAAGAACGTGAAAAAAATATGCAGAATATATGAATAGTGAAACTGGATGAACTATAGATATCATAGTTTTGAATTCCATACGCTATATACATCAGAATAATCTAGAACATCCGAGAACTGAGAAACTTGACGAGCTACGAAGAAATTGCACAAAGGAAAAAAGAGAGGATCATGAAACGGTAGTTTTCAGATGACTGCTGTGGAACTTTTCTTGTTTCTAGTAAAAGCTCCATACTGAGAATGGTGCAATAGCGAATTTCAACATGATGAAGATAATAGGCAAAACGGCAGTGTGCTAGAAGCAATATCGAACGAATACGGCGAGTACTCGCTTTTCTCGATCCTAGTTACAATATATTGGCATCCGCATTTCGATCCCAGAAATATAATGGCATAAACTATACCGTATTCCACTCGTGCAATGCTTGAATCGCCCTTAGATATAACCAGCTCCTGCTATTCCTTCCACTTTCATTCTTATCCCATTGGATTCATAATTCATGTCGTTGTAACACGAATACTTCAATTTATTCACATTCCTAATGTACGCTGATAACAATTTTGTTGTTAAAGTAGAATCACAATGACACTCAACGAAGTGCGATTTTTAAACAATAAATTGGCATTTAACGCAATTTCCGTTATATGGTGAATAATGGAAAACTCATCCTGATCCTGGATGACATTGTCTGTAGTCATGAGTGAAAGAATTCATTGCGAGCGTACACGAAAAAGTATTCGAATAGTAAAATCAACATACAGTAATATCTCTGATGTGTTATCATCACGAGGTATAAGTCCTAACATCGATAGCCACTTTCTCTACATTAATTTGAGTCCTATTGTAAATTGGATATATTCAAATATATTAAATAATTCATTTATGATTGCTATATGTGGGAACAACAATGATAATTACGAACAAAATAATCAAATGAAAATTACATGAACGCGGAT
This sequence comes from Meteorus cinctellus, assembly GCA_030523045.1. Taxonomy (NCBI): domain Eukaryota; kingdom Metazoa; phylum Arthropoda; class Insecta; order Hymenoptera; family Braconidae; genus Meteorus; species Meteorus cinctellus. The sequence continues at coordinate 77,496 of JAPYZF010000374.1, forward strand.
GCGCACTGCTCTGTATTATACTGATCAAATCTTTCACGCCACCTCTACATTTGTTTATTTGGTGTGGGCATGAGCGATCCGGAATCTTCATCGGGGCGGATATAAGATGAATTGTAATAATGGAATGATCCACTTCAAGTTTCATATCATCCTCATTTTTATAGTTTTGCCTGATGGATAAAATCATTATAAAATCGAAATTGTTTACTAACGAAATGGAACGAGTGTCTGATGCCGTCGTACAATGGAAATCCAAATATTTATTACCTGAGCCCTTTGACAGTATATATAAGAAGCGTGCTCATAATATATGAGAACAGAAGCATGACTTGATCGATCTGGGGGAACGCTTTTCAATACATTTTTCGATCATCTCAGTTTCACAAAGCATTGATTTAGTAGCCATCACCGTGACTCATCCTCTACCTCTTTGTGTTCATTTTCTTCTTACTTGCAGTCCTTAATCTACCTATTTTCCTTTCTTTCTCTATTCTGTATCTCATTTGCGCACATTGAAAAGTCAATTACATTTGAATGAATAGCTGTAATACGCTTCGGTGCCGAGAATAAATGAGACGACTGTGGGACGGATAATGGAAGGGAGGACAAGATTCTGGACTAATGGTAAAGAAATCAAAAAGTACGTATACACATATATATTCGCACGTCGTTTACTGACGATGAGTTGGGATGTAATCCGACATCAAGCGTAAGATTAAACGATAAAAACATTTCCCATACGTCTTTCCTTCCACTACGGGGGCGCCATTAGCTTTCTTCTTTTCATTCTGATTCAGTAAAGATATAAGTTTGAACGTTCGCTCACACGCTCATTCGCAGGCGTAAAGTGACATTCTCAGCAGATGAAGAGCAAACATGTCTTTACCCTATGAATAACAAATCGATATTTCGTTCGTATATAGACGCATCGAAACAGATATAGTACTGTAGCAAATTTCTGTCCCAATTGAAAATTCATAAGAGTATGACTATACATAGACCGTAGGTATTAGAATAATTCAAAGAATATGGAGGAGGTGCATTTATGAAGATCTGCATACTGCCATTTACATCACCCGCAACCCTTTACTATTTACACATTTTTATGAAACAGATTTCCACCTCTTTCATGAAATTATCCAGTATAATACCATTGAAAACAGCAAATTATATATTTTTCGTGTGTAAAATTTGATCTGAATTAGTATGCATTAAGAGCCATCATCATGTTTGCATTATACATAACTCATTTGTTTATACAATATTAAAACTGAATGGCAATCCAGACAAATTTCATGGAATAAATTTTCGAAATTTTTGAGTGCTAATACTATAGATCTATAAAAACCGGATTAATTGGTTCAGTGGACCTGGAATCATTCAAACATTTCTCGAGGTGATGATTTATGACCATCACATTTATGTTGTAATTATACATGTTTACTGTTCAATAACAGTGTATGCAACAGTTGCTGGCAAACATTATGTCAGTATACAAATTGTAACGGTTCTCTATCCTCTTGCCAAGAAACATTATAGGAACATATATGCATATATATACTAACAAACCCTTCGTGGAGATTGCATATACCATCACTACTGTAGAAAAGTTTCAATTCATAATTTTGTGTATGTATATCAGTTCGAGTGTGTATCGGCACAATCTTATGGAGCAGACCACCCCCAGACATATGCCATAAGAGAAATATCTCGTCGATTGATATCTTAATGGAAAATGTTTATTCCTTATGTAATTTTGGCAAGTCACTCACTGCCTACGACCTTGAGAAAAGCACGCAGCAGCAAGTGATCGTTGAATCGAGATATTTATATATAAATGTAGCGTCGACCACCGTCGAAAATCACTATTATCTATCCACCTGCATATGCAAGATGATTCGTCACACATATATATGTACAGCATACATCAATATTAGTGTAACAGCCTCTTTTCTAATTTCACCCTTTTCACTAAAAAATTTTATTGTTCAATTCTATCTTCGAAAATCTCACCCACCTTTCATAATACGTTTATTTTCTTCTCATTTTTCTATTATACTATGAAAAGGGGAAAATTTGTGATGATTACACATAATTATCGTACGCTTGGATGGAGTTTATGAAACTGTAGGACTTCGACATGGTGTAACACAAATTTTCGCCGATTGCACATTTATGCCGCTCATCTTCATCGATATAATGAAGTCATGTCACCATGATATATCGCACACATTATCAGTATTTTCTGAATAATTGATATACTATGTACATCATTGAACATTTTGAACCGAATCACTTTCATGTTGTTTAACCGCTAACACGCAAGTTTGTTATGTGAATCAGAGAACATAAAGAACGATCAGTGCAAAAAGTGAGGGATAGAAATAAAATTGAATACGAATAAAAATTGTACTCTATAACGCGTATAACGGTCCGTTCCAGGTGGCGAGCCGAGTAAACGTCTCCCTTTACATTATTCTCTTTTCTCATTATATCACCCAAGCACATAACTGGACGGAATAAAATAAAGTGATGAACGTTAAATGTGACCGGCATCGGCCTCGCCTCAAAATATTTCAAAACTATTGAAATTATGTGCATGTATTTGAATGAATGTTTAGACACTGCAGACCGAATGTTTGTGCTCGGATTCACGCCGATTACAGTGCCGTTTCATGATCCGAGACACTGATTCAAAATTTCGATTAACAACTTTTAAAAATCAACAGCGAAAACCGATGTACGATACCTACTTGATCGTATCATGATGCGAACTGAGTATTACAATTTGAAATACCGTACGAACTACTGCCTGAAACAGTCCAATCAAATACAATAATAGTTTCAAAACATGCGCGCAGTGACACACCGACTCACGATAGATCATTTCTCCTCCTTGTTCAATGCTCCAAAGAATCATCTGACACATTTTTGGCCAACAATTTTTATGAATCAAATCACGTCAATTATCGAGCATTATAATTGCTTATATAATCCTGGAAACAGATCTATAGATTAAATAGTCATCACTTAATCTGAGTTTACTGGGTGATTTCGGCCATTGTCATTGTTCATTTATCAATCATCTGCCATTCAATATAAAATGACAATGAAAATATGGGGGAAAGATATTATTACTTTATAAAAAAGATAATTATGAATTATAAAAATGAAAATTAGAGCTATATCAACTCCAGCTGCTGTACTGTTATGCATCAATGATAGGATAACTTAACGGGACTATCAGGATGAATATATACATCGTCTTTGACCGCTACGACGAGAATATCAAATGTCTCACGGCAATGATACTCCCGTACTATTCACTTTAATAAATCTGAGTAAGAAGATATTTGAGAAGGAAAAACGCATATTGTATGAAAATCATGAAAAAATTAATATTTCAAATTCAAATTGATTATTATATCAAAAATTAATTTTTTTAAGTAAAAATTAATATTAACGTCACTGCGCAATACCGGAGCAATACGAGAGCGCGAAAAATGATGTTGTCACCAAATTTACCCTTGTTCGTGTATATATATATATATATATACATGAAGACAGGGTCACTTTGCTGTGATAAGAAGTACAATATGAATGGATATTTCACTGCAAATGCATACAATATATTGTTTCACCTGTATTATTCATGTTATTTAATGAAAAAAACAATAACATAATGGATGCTGAGCCTAGGTAGACTATGGAATTGAATGTATTTTCTATATGTGAAAATGTAGTACGATGAATTAAAAATACATAGCTGTTTCCTTCAACTCAAAACAAAATACATGTATAAAAATGTGTATGATCATATATATCATAGATTTTCATTCATATTCTTTATTTTGCTATTTATAATGACTTTCTTTAGTCACCTCGTCATACCATAAATTGGGATACAACAGTTACTACATGCACGCAAAATACATCTTCCCGTGCTTTCTTAGCTAAACCCATTCACTTCAATATTCCTTTCATCCAACAAAATGAGATATGAGTTCATAGCGAACTTCCTCAATTTTTCCACCCTGTAAGATCTATTCTAACTAAAACCTCAATTCAGCAGTTCTATGGATATGTATATATGTACTGTATATATTAATTACGCATCAGCGTATATATACAAGTGGATTAGCTTGAGCTATTGTTGGCTATCATAAAGTCACACGGAACAATTTACAGGCGTATATGTATATGGATTTACGTATATAATACGCATATATCTCATCTTCATGCCTAACGTATCGCCAGTGTACTTTTACATACTCACACATACACGCGGGCGCACGCACGCACACACACACGTACACAGTTTGTATGACGAGTGTGAAGCGATATTGAGCATATCGCATGATTGTGCATCAACCATCATTATACTGGTAATTTCACACCATTGTCTTCAAAATATGATGATAATTAAAATATACACGTATAATGCACTGCATGTACCTCTATACGCATGAACCCTTGGATATGAGATGTGTGTATTTTATACCGGATAGATAATTGAGGTTAACGATAACAATGACAGATTAATCGCTCACCCACAACAGCACAAATCTTTTCATGATACATCAGGAAAATTCAGGTAGTTACACATCTTCTGTTAATTCATTTATCATATGTTGTATATAAAAAAACGAAATGACCAACTGAATAACCGATGAGTTTGGAATTCATATACTCTTCGATGACATATGTATGTCTATTCATACGGTCCCCCGTCTCATTATTTATATTTTTATTTCATTTTTTGTCAGTTGAATGGAAAAAACACTTATATGATGAATATGTGTATACAATTGCCCACTTTTCTTGTTGTTAGTATTCCTCACAGATGATTTATTGGATGGATTTGAAGAAAAATACATATATATATGAAGGATGAGAGTAAAACAAAGAACATACGATGAAAAGAAGAAATATTGTAAATGTAAGGACGAATATCACTGACCCACTAGTATAGTTGAAGTATCAAGATCGAGTTGCATGCATGCACGCAATTGCATACGTAATAGCAGGTGTGTTGAATATAAAACAGCAAAGAGAAGAAAATGAATGACGAGATCCCGTATATTGAGCTGAAGTGAGGCGGTATACACACATACGTATACATATATAATAACGAGGAAGAGAATAAAATGAAGCAACTATTACCATGCAAGTTCATTGGCATAAGATCGCAACAAACACTGTAAATGCATATCTCGTGAGAAAGAGATGAAGAGTAAACTCACCCGAGAGAATGGCGATGGTTGATTACATAAGTTCTACGCAAACTCATTCAGTCCCGTTTCTTCTCCAAACGTCACATTCACTAATTAGATCAATGCCTATCCCTTGAAATTTATATTATTGCTCCATATTGTACTGCCTCCCATATAGATTCTGATCAATTGGCTGACCGACTCAATCGCATGCTTTGTTTTTTTCATTTTCTCATCTTCCCTTATGGAAAAGTATGTCATTTTTTCTTCATTTTCAGTCGATTAAAATCAATTTACTGTCCCACGAGAACATTTTGTTGCATCATCAGTGAATCTATATATATATATCAATGATCTACTATTATAACAATATATTTGAAAGAGGAAAAAAATTGCTCTAATAGTTCATCAAGTACTGAGTATATATAGATAAAAGTAGAGAATTTTATGCAATGATCTATCGGTGATAAAAACCCGTGCACGCATATGTATATCAGATGTTATTGTGACCATCCATTCCCAAAAGGAATTGTCACATTATTATAGTGAATGAACTTAATATATATAACCATATTTCCATTTGCAGATTGATGTGGACCCTCATGATGTTCGCTACGTTCAATCGTTCATGGGTTAGTATCCATAACATTTTCAATATCTATCATAACATTGAAAAAACAAGTGAATAACTGAATACGAAAATTTTTATCCAGGCAATTAATTTCGGGGATATTGAAGTCGAAAAGACAATATCAGAATCAGCTATTGAAGATACAACGGAAGATTATTGGACAGGAAGCGGCTCTGGTCCAGAAGACAGTGATTTAAATAGTAACGAGACTAGCGAAGCACTCACACATGAAGCTAGCGATCAAGACACTGTAAGTATAGATTTTTATTATACTCCTATCATCATAAGAGGCAATAAACAAAAATGATGAGTCCACCAGGAAATAGCTGGAGATGCAGTATCATTACACGGAACTGTTCAAATCAGATAAAAATATTCGGTGATTGTAAAATTATGATTTTGACGGCAAATTATGCACCAGACAGTGCTGGTGATTTGTGATACTGCATCATATGCCCTAAAATGTATCTCAATATTACCGCACATTTCGACAACTAACGTTTCAATATAAGGCGAAAAAACAGTTAGGTCTCATCGCCATACGATCGTAAATAATACATAATTTTTCACTGACAACCGCCCCCGATTTTGCCCCAATTTCACCAGCATATCGCATCACTGTTTTCGCGACTATCGCACTGTTTGCCTTGAATCAATGACGAGCATGAACATAATTTGTGAGATAAATAATGGATATTCTCGTGTATACAAACACTTGATTCATCATAATTCCACATGGGGACTATCGTATTGAACGGAATAAAAAGCAGTCATTGATATGAGATTGATGTTGATATTCTAACATATATTCACCCACATAGCTTCATATATCTGTATGAGGGGATGAAAGCATTCGCAACTAATGACTTTCGATGGTGCTGACCGTTAATCGACGCATGAATGCGCGAGCGACGACGGTGTGTCTCGTTGGAGCTCGTCGACGTGCCACAAAACGAACGGGACGCGAACTCCATGCCGTGTCTCCACGAGAACGCATTCGTGACGCAACAGTTCCGCTTCCTGATATATGTCTGATGCGCATAGCAAGATCCTCTTGGGATTATCATCATGTACATATTTCAGCCATTTATCACTCGTATAGCGAGAGAACGAGATCCAAATATATATCTATTGATAATTGTATGGGATAAATCTTGAAATGTGTGTATATATATATATATATATATATATATATGCTGCAGGTGGTTTATGTCGGAGAAGGTGCGCAATATCTTCCAGTACCAGCACTAAAAAGTCGAACGTCAATCAATACAAATCTTCAAGCACTTCATACTCTTCACGAACTTCAAACTTTGAGTGCTGGCGATGTCAGTGCCACGTCTGCGGACACTATTGAAGACGATGACTGGGATCGACATCCGGAAACATGGGATCGGGAACACCGGAGATATAGACCCAACACAACTCGAGTGCGACGTAAGTGCAACACTATTATTTCATCCTTTTTGATATCGAATTTTTCGATTATCATAATATCAATATACATAACGGATCTGGTGGAGAAAGGTAGAGTCAACAAGAAGAGAGCATAAAATATATATACTCAAATGATCTACTATTAATATCTCGAAAAGTCGAAGCACGTTTCCAATCATTCGCATTAACTATGAAATACATGATGTACTGGAAGAATCGAATCGAAAGTAAGCGTGTGAAGGAAGCTGACGGTAGCGCAGGTAATCAATCTACTAATAATGTGAAAATAAATAAAAGAGAAAGAATATCACGAGGAATAGAATTATTTATTTCGCGACATCACATAAACATTTTCAGGGTGTAACCGTAAATGCCTCAACTGATCATTCAAAATAGAAATATCAAGGGAACATATTGATCAATATTCGAACATTAAAACAGCAGCATGTGTTATGCACGCCACTTGAAAGAAGTGAAAGTGAAAAATCTGATGGAGTAATTTATAGCTGTTCGAATTGAATAAGTTCGGTGTATGAATTTCTAAGTAGTTAATCCGTCGTCATACTTTCATCGGATCCCCATATATCTCTCTCATTATTCATTTCTGCTATATGCTCATTCAGTATCATCGCCATTCACATAGAATTAATATACAAGTCCATATATCTATCACACATGTTTTCGACTTAGATCGTGAACAATTTTGACAGAACGTCTTCCCGAATATCAGCGACTTTTATTGTATGTTATGCATTATATCATATTGGGGTGAAATTTAATTCCTATAATACTTCGGAGAAGCGAAAATTTCTGGTCGTTGTAACTCGACAATGACCAATACGAAGATAAAAAAAATATTGTTCTTTTGTAAAAGTTGTTTTAATGGCCATACCAGGGATCTCAATATGATATTGATTTAAACGAACAAACAACTTATGTATAATATCGATCGAGTGAAGAATAGATTATGTCAAACCTGCTATGTTGGATCATTAGAATATCGTTACGGGATCGTCACAAGTGTTATGTAAATTTTTTAAGTGTCGTACAATACATTTTTTGTTTTAAACGGGATTATATCATTACAATTGGCTTCTCTCAAGTGTAACTATCCATTCAAATCTCTATCATCATCCATATAGACACGTCGTTACGTATGTCTTATCATCTCGTCCATCTCGACTCAACTCTTCCTTCCCACCCCATCCATTGCCTTCACTCCAATCGCCTTCTATTTCTTTTGTAAGCTAGTGGTTGTCTTGGCTACTTCGGATTCATTTCCATGCATATTTATATTGTGTTGCGTGCATGTAGTGAAACGAGAAGAAACATTCGCGTGTGTATACATTTGTGTTATGACTTATTATTATACATGTATTATAGTATACAACAAATATTCTGGATGTCGTTGCCCGGATAAATGTCAACACTTGCTGTTAGAACATTTCACAATTATCATGATGACAATGACAGCCAAACATTAGGACAAGTCGAATTGTCAGAAATTTTTCAGGGAAATCGTATCTGTTCGAATTTTTTTGGAGTTATTCGGATGGGAACGAATTCTCGAAGTTAGCAGGGATGAATTTTGCAGACCATCTCTGGATTTACAACCGACAGACACATTGAACCTATAAAATTCATCATCGAGACGATGCAAAAACATTCCAGACACATATCATGAATCAAAACTACGATGACGATTATTGCAAATATCTGGATATGAACTTTCGACATTCTACATTATCGTTTTTTCCTTACTCAGCCGAATTTCAGAGTATCAACTGCCCCGAACACCTAATAAATGTTTTATTCTCATTCTCATATTAGGCGTGCCAAAACAATGCATGTGCAGTGCTACACAGCGCTAAGTAAAGTACTGTTAACTGATTCTATTTCGCAGGAGAATGCTGCCATGATGAATAATCATCAATCAGTGACGTTCGTTTTGCTCAACTCTACACAATGTTGCGTATGCATCGTAACAACTAGACGCATCTTTTGAAAAGTCTACTTTTGAATTATACTTCAGCTATCCAAAGAGTAACCAGCCACTCATGTGTGCTACAATTCTCTACGATACACTCTGTGTGGACAAAAATATTATTCTATCGGGAATTAATATAAAATATTAAATCTTGACTTCCACCAATTTCGATTATACTTTAACTTCCCACAATCGAATTGGGCTGACTTCCTTATATTCATTTTATCATCCTGTGATATTATTATTTTCTTTCTTTTTTCTCGTGTTACAGATATTGAAGCAGAATGTCAAGACGATTATATGAAAATTCGTATTGATTTCAATGGATCATTCACAGGACTTCTCTATTCGGCTGGTAAGTTATTCGTGAACGAATAGTTATCAAATTCTTAATTTGCATGCCAAATTCAGAATGATAAATTACCCGTAAACCATATCATGGCAGTCACGTTGTAAACAATTGCAGGTTACTCTTACGACCCTGATTGCATGTATGTGAATGGAACAGGACGTCAATATTATGAATTTTATATTCAACTGAACAGGTGTGGGACTCTTGGTGAAAATACTCATCATCAAGATAGCCGCAAAAATCCAACAGTGAGTATATAAAATGTTGCCTATTATTAGATCATCCCAGCAAATGGCGCATCCATGTCCAATATATATGAGTATGTGATGAGCACCGGGAACAAAGAATTTACTATGGCGCTTGCATTTGCAGAAAAATCTCATGTGGAATACTGTTACCGTTCAATATAATCCATTAATAGAGGAGGAATTTGATGAACATTTCAAAGTAACCTGCGAATATGGATACGACTTTTGGAAAACAGTAACCTTTCCGTTTCTTGACGTTGAGTCAGTGATATAATATTCTTCTATTTAATTTCAACGCATACTATTGTCAACATCAATTTTCAAAAATTGCGCCGTAACAATCTATAATTTAACTTACAGAGTAGCCACCGGTAACCCCGTTGTATTTACACTACAGCCACCTGAATGCTTTATGGAAATTAAGAACGGCTACAATCCGCAGGGAACTGTTGTTTCTGGTCCAGTTCGTGTTGGCGATGCTCTCACTCTCATAATCCACATGCGTAGCAAATACGAAGGATTCGATATCGTGGTTAATGATTGCTATGCACATAATGGCGGTAAGAAGAGGATACAATTAATCGATGAATATGGTTGTCCTGTTGATGATAAGCTCATCAGTAAATTTCGTGGATCGTGGTCCGAGAGTGGATTATTCGAAACACAAGTCTATGCTTATATGAAAGCATTTAGATTCACAGGATCACCAGCTCTTTATATCGAATGCGATGTCAGGATGTGCCACGGAAGATGCCCAGTATGATAGTCTTTATCAGAATAATGTCACAATGTTTTTTTTTGCTCTTTCAATGTGCACTAAACTTCTTCATATGTAATATACAGAGCCAACCGTGTCATTGGAGAAATGTGAAAAATATTGCCAAGAGATCATTGGCTACTAGCGGACCCACAACACCGGCTACCAGTTTATCCGAAAATCTCAATCTCTTTCAGTCATTACGTGTGTTGCAAGAAGGCGAGGCCGAATCGGAAATTTTCCAGAATTCAACCCATGCACAGAAAGGTGAAAATATTATAAATTTCACAAATCACATACACTATTTTATTTCATTGAATCTATAACTTCACACTTCAAATGTGACGATTCTTTGTCCTCAGGCGATAATTCTTCAAATGGTGACAAAGTATGTTTACGATCGACAATCGTCAGTACAGTAGTTGGTGTTGGTTGCAGTTCAATTTGCATAATGATGGGTATTCTTTTAATTCTATGTTCGCGAGTACGACGTGCCGCTAGGGATAAACTTTTAAATGATAGTCTTAATTATATGACTCATAAAGGTCGGATAAATTAACTGATTCATATAACAATACTCTTTCAATCGTATCGCATATTCGAGAAAGGAAATTCAATTTTGTGTTGATTCATGATTATTTGTTTCCAATCAACAAAATCGTGCGCATGCCGCATACATTTTGTCATTATTCTTCGCTTCAACACTTGAGAATAAATGCATCGCCACAAACAGACGAATAGCCTAAAATTCGTACGCACCGCAACTGACCATATAAAGTATTCACGTAAGCGAGATTTATTTTAATTAATTACAATTATTTACTCTATGATGTCAAACTAAGGTGATAATATGCCATGGCCCACATGAATCCTGCCTCTAAAATATCATTTTCCATCGTAACAAACTCTATACACTTAAAATTCAACGAAATTCGAGAATAACACGGGAAAGTAGACGCATAAATTAACATTGGACGTGCATTATAATTAATTTTGTAGGTAAAGAATAGTAATTTGATAGAGAAAACGTTGAGATTTTTCGCGAGACATCATCGTTCTGAGTGTTCTCAGAATATCAGGTATTCACCATTTCGTTTTTATTTTGTTTCTTTTTTTTTTTATTCAATTGATACGAATCAGATTTTTCATTCGTTTCTCAATTGGCATATATATAATTCATACAGATGATTGCATATATGAAATCATGGATGAAATAGAATTCGCTCCAGATATTCGGAGCATTCACGATAGAATTAATAAATTACTGAATAAGTGTCTCATAACGCGCTAATACATCACGACCAGCGAGGATTAAGTAATATTACGAGTGAAAGCCCTCGCACGCGGATTTACGCTGTGTGGCTCGTTCATTGCAATTTTTCACTCTTATTTCGTACTGAAGGATGAGGATAATTAGAAGAAATTATGATAATGTATTAGTATTTGAAGGAAAAACAAATATTAATTTCCCCTCCTGGTCGTTTCGAAGAAACGAAAAGGAACAAATACATTTTTTTTACTTTTATCTTTATTTTCACAACTCTTCGCCGTGTCCTCGGAAATACTATTCTCTTGTAAATATAGTTTTATTGGCAAGCATATAATTCAATTAAATTAAACTGTTCTCAATTATAGTTGCGCCCATGTGTATCGAGGTATTAAATCAAGAGCAGATTTGAGATTAATTCATCTGCAGTATTTTAACATTTCCATTATGTATTCAGTACACAATAAAGAAATTTTGTAACTTACACAACACAATTTATGTTTTATAAAATATTGTCTGCAATGGGAATAAGTGATTTTTCTCATTAACTAGTGTTATTGATAATATATATATATACTCATCACACAGACATGAATGTCTTCCATGCGACTTCATTATATATATATATATAACTGCATATGAAAATTTATTATGCCAAGATTATAATTACATGACTGTAAATATATAATATGCAAAAATCTAGTAAATACATGAATTGAAGTACTCACAATTCATGGTGCTTCGTCTCTCAGCCAACTTTATACAAGAATGAATTGTTGATTAGTTCATTAGGGTGATACAACCATGTCATACTATCAAATTCTATATTTTGAATTTCATCAAATGATGATATTGATGAATTATTCCGATATACTATAATAATGACTTCATGATAGCTTCATATACAGTTTTGCTTAAGCACATAAATTCCGAACGTTACATACTTACATGGCATAAATTAGATTCGATTTGAACTTGATTCAAGATTATCATTCATTCGGATTGTTTTAAGATGATGTTTTGGTTGTGGCCAACATCAATTGGTACAATTGATACACCTGATCATCACTTAGTTGTTGCAAGGCTTTCTCACCTAAATTCCTACCAATTTGATTGCCAGTAATCGATCGTTGTGAACAAAGCTGTTCAGCTAATGATACAGCATACTGCTTCAAGATCATGGGAATGTCAATAATATTACATTATATTCAGCAGAAATAATATTCGATGAATAAGTAAGAATAAATTGGTACTTACTGCCCATTCCTTCATGAAAGTTTTCGTCTCGGATAAATTACAATGCTTATGTCGTCGGAATTCATCGCGCACATAATTATTCCCAAGAGATTGCATCTCTACAGGCAAGCCACGATGAAGTTTGAGAATCATCTTGTAAAGTATTCGAACTTGTCGGGTATGTAAAACTGATGACATATTATATTTGAATGAGAATCAATTTATTTTTTATCGTTTTTTCACTGTTCACTATTGGAATATTTCGGGTTATTTCTTCCTCACGCGACAAAACTGACACCGTATTATAGTCTTATGTTTATCATGTCGCACCTTGTTATATAGAAGAAATCCTACTTGTATTGCAATACCGCCGATGAAAGTAATATCACAGAAAAAATTAATTAAAATGAATTATCGTATTGCATTTGTGTAATATGCCATAACCTCACATCACTTTTCACAAAAGCCCAGATGAGGACAACAAATCCAATGATTAAATAACATAATTTAAGAGCCAACGTTGGCTGAGTTGTTGACTGAGCGTGCAGCGCCACCCGTGGGAATCTTATGTGAAAAGACCCTGAATTCCGAGGCTAAATTAATCCTATATATATAATGTTAACTTTTAACTCTCGGATTTCGTTGAAAAATGGGGGGGCGGCGGCGACTGAGTACAGCGCTACCGGCCAATTCTAAGCGACAGTGCGCAGCATTCACAAACAGGATTGGCCGAATCCGCAATTTTGAATAACTCATTGTAAATTGGGCTTCACATTTGAAATCTGTAGATTTTATTATCAAATATGGATTGGGCAACGATAGAGGGCCATCTCGAGCTGAAAATCACCCCAAAGAATCGACATTTCACAATAGCCATATATATATAATGTGTATAAATTACACGACACAATGTGTATGTGTATGATGGCGGGTGTGCATGCCATGTTATTAGATATATAGATCAAAATGGCACGTCAGCAACAATCTGATGTCGATGAATTGTTTGACGTAAAAAATCACTTTTACATTGGTAACTATCAACAATGTATCAACGAAACGCAAAAAGTGAAGGTAAATGCACTCACAAAATCGACATTTACATTATATGTATCATCTTTTCTATTTATGCTATATTCTGCAATCTGGATACATTCATGAACATGATTCACTGCATAACGTCGCATGAACCTATAATATAATTTCATTGGCCAAGGAATAATTCCGTCTATATTTTAATTGTGTTGTATCTAGCCAACGTCCACGGATATAGCATTGGAACGTGATGTCTTTTTATACCGTGCTTATATCGCTCAAAGGAAATTCCGTGTGGTCTTGGATGAGATCAACAATGCATCACCAATTGAATTGCAACCATTCAAAATTTTGGCTGAATATTTTGCTACGCCAAATCGCCGAGAGGCAATACTATCCGAATTAGACAAAGCATCCAATAATACTATTGCCGATAGTCATAACTTCATGATTGTTGCGGCAACTATTTATTATCATGAAAAAAATCTCGAGTCTGCGTTGAGAGTACTGCACAACGCTGAAAATCTGGAGAGTATGGCTTTGACATTGCAGATATATTTGAAAATGGACCGACTAGATTTGGCAAAAAAAGAATTGAAAATTATGCAAGAGAAGGATGACGACGCTACATTAACGCAATTGGCACAGGCTTGGGTTAATATCAGTAGCGGTGGTGAGAAGTTACAAGATGCATACTATATATTTCAGGTAAATAAATCATTGGCGTGTAAATGACTATATTGCAATTATTTCAATTAGTGCTTCGAAATATTTGAACAAAAAACACAACAATTTTAACAGGAAATGATTGACAAACATTCGAGTACGAGTATGTTACTAAATGGACAAGCAACTTGTTTTATTGGTCAGGCAAAATATGAAGAGGCCGAGAGTGCACTCCAAGAATCATTGGATAAAGATAGCAATAATCCTGATACTTTGATTAATATGATCGTATTATCGCAGCATATGGGAAAACCTCCTGAAGTTGCGAATCGCTATTTGAGTCAATTGAAAGATTCAAATTTAGATCATCCTTTTGTAAAAGAATATTTGCAAAAAGATGTTGAATTTCACCGACTCCAAAATCAGTATTCCCTCACAGCTTAAGCATAATTGGAAATCATCATGTCTCCGTTTGTTAAAATGATTGTTCACACATTTTCCGATTCAAATGGAACCAAATAAAATTAAGAAATGCGTGCTGCCATTTTGTAAATGAAATTCAGATGAGACCGGAAATTGACATTTTTATCCCCCCATTGTTTCTCAATAGTAGCTCATCCTATCATATGTGTGTATGTATATATATATGTAAGAATAATAGAAGTGAATTTATTAAAATAATTAGGAAAATGAATCAACTAATTGATACAGGTTTTGAAGATAAATCGATACATGTAATGTCGAACGATAGTCGCATAATCACAATAATAATATTCGAAGAGAGAATTGTTTTACCGGGTGGGAGATGAAGAGATACCTGCTGGAAATATTCCCAACTAAAAATATATTGGCTTTCACATTCGTGTATAAGTATTCATACGCGAATTTTCTTTTATTTTTCCACATAGTACTATTTGAAAATTTATTCTCGTCGATCATCCTTTGTTTTCTAACTCTATATAGTATATTATTGTATTATGTCTCAGCGTCATTGTAGAGAAACACTCAGCCACGAAGAGAAAAATAGTTTGTTGCTCAATAAGTCAATCATTCATTCCAATTCAACATGTTTTTACAAAAAGAACGACATTATAAAGCCGTAAGTGATTCATAATAACTAATGTATGATATACGTTTCCACTATAGATCTATATGTCATGCCATTTCATTATTATTATCTTTTAATAGAAAATTTGGGCCTGTACCGTCGTTTCCCCATCAAAGAATATGGTCACGTTCCATTCTCATTTCAGCTCTTCTTATAATTGTTTGGTACAATAGTGGACATGAGAAAGAAATAATATTTGCAAAACAGCAAGACTCAGTTCCGAGTCGTATTCAACATCTACAATGTGCATCTGATTATACTATTGAATTAAAAACATATCCCGGTTGTTTGCCCAAGAAATGCGGACGAATGGTCACTGACAACTTGATATCAGTACAAGAAATTGATGTATTATTGCATATCGCAATGAACGCTATGGATTTAGGGGGCTCCGACGGCGGTGCAACTATACTTGATCTTCATAGTGGGGCACTAAGCAAGGGAACTAAATTTATCAATGTTTATACCCTTGAACGGGCTTCAGAGATTTTCAATCCCGATAATTTTGCTATGTACAAGTAAGCCAACTTAATTACCACCACAAGTCATAAAATCATGAGATGTAAAAACCTGAATAATGCATGTTTATTCTTTTGTTTCACAGTGTAGTTAAGGCTAAAATTCAACATGCAATTGCTAATCATTTCGGCGTGGATGGCAGCAAAATTTATTTGACGAAACCCACTTTTTTCTCGAGGATGACTAATACCCCAGCTAAAACTATACACGACGAATACTGGCTGCCTCATGTGGATAAGGTTAAATTCCGTATCTCTACTTATAAAAACTTCAATAAACAATTTTTATAATTTTCAGAGTACGTATAAGCATTTTCATTACACTTCTTTACTCTATCTCAATGACTTCGGTCGAGACTTTGAAGGAGGTCGCTTTATTTTCATTGATGAAAACAATGTCAACATGACAATCGAACCAAAAAAAGGTACTTCACAAAAAATCCGTATGACGCATACGATACTCATTGTATAACTGCTATTTTATAGGTAGGGTCTCTATATTCACATCAGGTGCAGAGAACTTACACTTTGTCGAACGTGTGAATAAAGGAATTCGATACGCACTGACAGTATCATTCACTTGTGATGTTGAGGCCGCAATTGCCGATCCTACCTACAATAAATCGAGAAAATAAAATTTTCATAGGAGCGAGAAAAATACAGTGAACAGAAAGTAACAAATATCATTCTCATTATCCAGTATTAATGACAAATTGAAATAAATGTATAATTTAATTCATCGTAGAGCAATCTTCTTTACTTAATTCTCATTCATAGATGATACAACCATATGTTAAAGATCATTTTCTTTCAATATTACTAACAAAATATATTGAACATGGCAATAATCTTGATATTACACTTGACTAATACAAATATCGTTATACCAATAGTCACATCAATAGAGAGAATTAACAACAACTCAGACTCAGTAGGATATAAAATTATAGATGCAATTATAGTAAAAATATCGCGTAATCCATTTAACTCTACGGAATTATATTATAAATGCCTGTACTTATATACCACGTCAACATCATTTATTACAGTCGGAACAGTCTATTTCTTCTTTCATATTATTTTAAAACTCACCGATAAATAATAATAAATATGTATAATATCCATTATATTATGTTTTGTTCCATTGTAAAACAACATCGAACGTGAAAACTAATCACTCTTTTCACTGAGTACACTCCCAAAAAGCATATGTATAAACGAGATTTCCGATAATCATTCATCAGACAGTGATGTTTATGACATCATGCATTGGAGAATAATTCAGCTATGTGCAGAGATATAATGGTATTCAAACGAGATTATCGAATATGAAACAACAGCGTAATTACAGTTATATTTCATCTTGACAATGGTAGCATGATTTAATGGTAGAAACTCCATTGAATAATATTATTCCACCTTAGACTGATTGAATATGACCATCATGTTCGAATTAACGCATCTTCTCTATTTGGAAAAGGCCTTAATAGCCCTCCATTATCATCACTGTGATATTAGCATAATAATAATTACAATTATTCTTCAATCAATTACTCGTGCATTTATGTATCAAGAAGCTCAGCTATTCTCTTCAAACTATCACCAGTCATAATTGTTCTATGATTGCCTACCAATTCCTCGACTCTCACGTTCTCAATGCAATACTGAAAGAATAATGATTGCATTAATATTTATTCAATTGAAATAAAAAAAAATACATGTCTATGCACAAATATATAATATTTTCTCGCTTACCTCTGCAAGACCATAGTCATAACCAAGTGACATGAAGCTGTCAGTGGCTTTGATAAGTGTAATACCACCCGAAAATTTTCCAGCTGGTCTATAAGTGTTAGCAGCCAATAATTTTTTGAAGAATAATAATCCAGCCACTTTGATGTCTTCATCATCAAATGGTGTCGCGCCAATGAGCTCTAATACTTTATCCATCATCACTTCATGATCCTCAATTTCTCGTAGCGTTCCATATATCTTCAGGAAATTTACGTCAGCATTCAATTGTCTGATAAAGAATGCAAGAGCCTTGCGTTCACCATCAGTCGTCAGATTTGTACCGGAATCTGTAGCGTGTCTTCCAATTGATTGACTATGCATTGTAACGAAATCGGGTGAACCATCAATCAATTTGAGAACTACTAATTCACCGAGAGCTTCAAGCTGTAAAGCCATTTCGAATGCAACACACGCACCATAAGAATAACCAACGATAGTATACGGTCCTTCTTTCTGGATTTTCTTTATTTGATTGATGTAAAACTTGGCAAGTTGGGCCATTGATTCTAAAGGTGCATCTTTTATACATTGTAGGCCATATACGCGTTTCATCAACATAGCAGCTAAAGAATTCATATTCGATACCATTCCTTCAATGGCATGTATGAAGAACACAGAATCACCATCATCACTGTGATTTTGGGTGTCAAGACGAATTAAAGCTTCACGGGGAACTATTTCTGTTCCACATAACTGGAATATTAATGAATCGTCCATGTGTTGGTAATCCGGTGATTTTGGTGACCGTGGTATAGGAGTAGACGGTTTATTCGGCAATGTAGTATCAACACATATATCACTACTACTACCACCAGTAACAACACCGCTACTACAATCAGCAGCACCAGCAGTGCCATTTTCCTTTCCATCATTCGATAATTCGGTAAGTTCAGCAAAAGTCAGCCCTCGTATTTCTTGTGCAGAAAATATCATGTCGTAATTTCTCTCCAAAATTTGTTTTATTTCTGTTCCCATCAACGAATCCATTCCTAGATCAGCTAATGTGTTTGATGAATTGACCGTTTTTATATCTTTAATACCTAAAATATTACCAACAGCTTCCACAAGACTTATTTGATTGCCACCATCACCAGGCTTATGTTTATCAGCCAATACCATTGATGCTAATACTGGATGAGGCTGTTGGAGGAATATATCCATTGTAGCAAGACAACTCGTCATTCTTTGTGGCAATGTTCCACTAACTTCGGTTTCATTATTGCCCATTGTTTCAAGAATCAGACCAACATCACCAATAGCACCCCATTGAATTGCAAGTCCCGGTAAACCATTTAATTGTCTCTGTTCAATAATCCTCTCCATTGCAGAGTTAGCTAGGCCATAATTTGCTTGTCCAGCATTGCCGCGGCCACATGATACAGATGAAAATACAACAAAATAATCCAGAGAGGGGCATAATTTACGTGATATGCTGTCTAAATTTTTCGTACCATCGACCTTTGGCATTGTTACAACTTTGAAATGATCCTCTTCTTGATTTTCAATTAAAGCATCGCGAAGTACTGCCGCTAAATTGAAAATACCACCAACAGGTGCAATCTCATTCGACTCCAGAATTAGTTTCTTGGTGCCATCAACAGTTGTAGCATCTGCCGTTGAAATAAATATATTTATGCCCATTTCACGCCATCGGCGAACCGATAAAGATTGATAACCAGTTTTAATTCCCGAACGAGAGGTCAAGACAATGTTTTTGGCGCCACGTGTAATCATCCAATTGGCTAATTCTAGTCCAAAACCACCAAGACCACCAACTAACACATAACTTTTATCTGGATTCATATAAGTTCTCGGGATTGCTGCCACAGTTTTGGGCAAAGGCTGAGTCATGTCACGCATTTCCTCGTCACGAATTTTCAACAATACTTTTCCAATGTGCTTTCCAGTAGCCATGAAACGGAATCCTTGCTCAATTTGTTGCTCGGAAAAGATTGTTGACGGCAATGGCCTAACAGCACCATTCACTATGCCTTC
The DNA here is from genome assembly GCA_030523045.1 of Meteorus cinctellus. Taxonomy (NCBI): domain Eukaryota; kingdom Metazoa; phylum Arthropoda; class Insecta; order Hymenoptera; family Braconidae; genus Meteorus; species Meteorus cinctellus. Next base: position 97,737 of record JAPYZF010000374.1, read on the forward strand.
AGATACTAAATTCACTACCTCCCTTTTATCCAGTGAATCTGTATCGAAAAGCGCATCAAGTAGGATACCATGAAAACTGGTATTTTTGAGGAAAAATGACATCCCAAGTGATGTATCATTACTCAAATCGTACTTTCCAATCTCTAAGAAACGTCCATCTTTCGCCAAGCATCTGACTGATGCCAGTAATTTATCACCAGCAAGTGAATTCAATACAACATCAACGCCTCTTCCATTTGTCTCATTCAAAATCAATTGTTCGAATGTCGTATCACGCGAGTTTCCGATGTTTCTATCTGTCAATTGGGGGAATGTTTTTTTCAAAAATTCACGTTTCTCAGTTGTGCCAACTGTTGTGTATACTGTGCATCCCGCATGAAGTGCAATCGCAATACTGGCTTGACCAACACCACCTGTACCAGCATGAATTAATACACTCTCACCTCGTCGAAGTCTCCCTCGAACAAAGAGAGCATAATAACTCGTTGAATAACATACCGGAATAGTCGCAGCTTCTTCCAAACTCCATTTTTCCGGAACATGCCACATGAATCCTGGATCAGCGAGGACAGTCGTTGCAAGCCCCCTAGCAGCCACCATTCCCATTACACGTCGACCCGTACCGTCTCTACCAGCAAATTCTAAACCAAGAATGCAATCTTGTCCGGCTAAATCACCAGGTAACGCATCGGGTGGAAGTTTCCCAGTTGCAAGCATAATATCTCTGAAGTTTAATGGGGCGTAATAGACACTGCATAATTCACGACCTGGATGTCTTTCAGGCTGATAATAGCTCAACGGTCCCTCAATCCATCTGAGACTACTCAAATCACCACGTACCAATCCATTAATGTATGCATGCTCCACTTGAAGTGAGGGGATGTCACTCTGTTGATCGAGGCGTAAATGTCGATAGCTGCCCCATTGATTGCCTTTAAGAACATTTGACACGAGTTGTTTATTCAATTGAGAAGTATAAAATGAATTTTGTAACGAGAATTTTGGCGCATTTTTATCCTGGATGAATACATAACGTGCATTTTTACCACCTGATTCACGTCTGATACAAGTCATCAATCCGACCAAACCTAGGAGCTCTTCGCCTTGTGATACTAATAAAATTTGCTGCTCTTCACTTTCAGATTTTTCCAATGCAGCCTTCACACCTTCCAACCATGAAAAGTTTTTTTCAGTTATTTGAATTATTATTGGCTCCGACTTCTCTTCTTCTCTTTTCAGTAGTAAATAAGACTTTCCTGGCGATGTTTGATTGGCTACGAGAATGAATTTTGATTTTTTTAAATAAGACTTTTGTGGTATGCCAGTCTCTTCCAAAATAACAAAACCACCGGGCTTCACTGAAGCTGCCAAATTCGATAAATATATCGAATTTCCATTACTCAAAACATCTGCAGCTACTGCAAAATGAAGGTCTTGGCCAATCGGCGAAATAGCCATATCTTTCGATACTGTCTTTATATTCCATTGCTCACAAATTGATGCATAGTTATCATTTGCGTTCATAGTTGCCACTTGAAAATCAACTGTGATACTAGGTTCATCCAACAATATATCTACTATTATTGGTGCAAGTATTGCTTCAACACTCCGCTCACCAGCAAATTCGGCACCCTTAATTTTCAATGCCCCAACATTCTCGATAATAATTTGAACGAGCACATTAAGAGCGTGTATTCGTGCTTTATTTGGATCCTCGACTAATATCTGGGGATTTTCATATGGCACGAATAAATATCGTTCGTGTTTTGGTGCGGCTTGAGTTAATTGCCGTCGTGGTGCAAGAGATGCCTTCATTCCCCTGAACTCAATCCCACCGGATTTAATAACACCTATATTCGGATATGAATGTACTGTGAAATGTTTATCATCATCAAAATTTTCAGCTATCTCCAAATGTCCGATAGGATTTATTGCGGCATATTGCAATTTCGTTGGAAGATATAGATCTTTCGTGTCTTTACCCAGAATACTAAATTGTAGCATGGTATCCATAAATGAAATCCAATCATCCGACCAAGCGAGTTCTCCAACAATCCCACGGTTATTCGATTTTACAATACCCTGAAATATCCCTGAATAATCATAACCCCGAAGTCTTAAATCCTTGTAAATATCACTAGTATTCAAATCCAATATATCACATTGATTTTCGTATCCTGAAATGATTGGTGATTCAACTATTAATTGATCTTTCGCTGTATCCTCTGAGGTACGAATTTTTCCAGTTACAGCAGGTGAACCACCTTCACAAATTTCAAAATCACCAGTACCATCAAATATATTTACCAAAAATTTAACGGCACCTTCTTTCGGCATAATAGTTGCCCTGTGAAATTTAACATTTTCGAAAATCACTGGTAATTTTTGATAATCCATACCACGTAATTTTGCAAATGTTTTCCATACAATTGTCAAATAACCGGTCGCAGGAAAAATTATTCTACCATCAATTGTGTGACCAGCCAAGTATGCGTATTCTTCCTTTGACAAATCAATCTCAACAATGGTTTCACCAGAACCTCCAATTTTACCTGAAAAATTCGCTACTGTCCATTTATCGGTGTGATCCCAACCAACAATTGAATTTAACATCGTTGTACCACGACCAACCGGAAAACTAATTGATGGATAGAGTTTGCTTATATGCGGTTGAACGCCGGAATTATACATTTTCCCAATATTTGCCAACAAAAATGATAAATTGTTTGAATGATCTTTTTTATGGAGACCTACATTGGTTACAGTTGGCGGAAGTGATCTCCTTAAAATAGCTTGCAATATACAGTGTGGCGCAATTTCAATCGTTATTGCATTATCCGGTATGTGTTTCAATGCCGCATGGAACAGAACTGGTGATAGAAGATTATTAACGTGATATGCTGGTGAACTCAGTTGCGCCAGAGGTGTTCCCCATGCTGTTTCTGGGATTGATGAAGATATCCATCGGGAAGACCGTTGTTTCGGATTGGAAATTATTTTTTCGAGGGACGCTCGCAATTTCGGGCCAACTGATGCAATATAGTTGGAATGAAAAGCCACCCCCGAACTATTCACTATTTTTGCAAATATCTCTTCTTTTTGTAGTTCCCCAACGAATTTTTCAATAGATTCGGTTGGGCCGGACACAGTTACAGAATCGGCTGAATTATGACACGCAGGAGATATATCCGGTGGACATCTTTTCGCTGTTTCTTGCCAGCTGAGGCCAATTGCAGCCATTGCACCAGGTGGTAATTTTGAGTCCTCAATACTTTTACCTCTCCAATAGGCTGCTAAGACAGTTTGCTCAGGCGTGAATGTACCATCAGCATAAGCGCAACCAAGTTCACCAACTGAATGGCCAACTATTCCATCAGGTTGTATGTCAATCATCATTAAAACATCAACGAGCGCCACTTGAATAGCTGCGATTGATACAAAACTGTTCAGAACACTCTCAAATGTCTCATCCGAACCATTCAAAATCAAATTCAACAAGTCAATGCCTTGTGGTTTCAGCGCCTCAGCACAGCGTCGCAAACTTCTTTCGAATGTTTCAATAACCATTAGTTGTTTTCCCATACCGGCCCATTGAGAACCCATTCCCGAAAATATGTACCAAATAGGTCTCTTCTCCTGTGTCGAATGATATTCATTAATTTCTATCTGTTCATTTTCATTATCCAAGAGTCGAAAACCTCTAAAATTATGTCCGACTGTATTACATTTTTGAATATTATGAACGAGAGCAATAAATTCATCATCATCCTGGCACTCCTTCATCTTATCCAATAAAAGTTCACAAGCGGCTTGCGTTCGCCCTGAAACTGCAACAAGTTTCGGAACCTGCACATTGAGGACGGGTGGTATTTTTGGTTTTGGATTACTTCGCAATATTACGTGAGCATTAGCACCTCCAAATCCAAATGAATTTATTGCTACCAGGCCGCCCTTCAACATTGTTGGCTTATCCACTACTTGTATTCTGCCATCATTCAACGCCGGTATATCCGGATTGGGTATATCAAAATGAAGATTTGCCGGTATAACCTCAGCCTCCATAGCAATCAATATTTTTGCGATAGCACACAATCCACTTGCAGGTTCTGAATGGCCCATATTTGATTTGACTGAACCCATTAGCAATGGGGATCGGCGATCTTTACTGCAAAATAAATCAGCGATTGAATTCACTTCCTGAGGATCTCCTACTTTGGTTCCTGTTCCATGTGCTTCAATATATACAACTTCATTTGGGTCAATTCCAGATTCTGCATATACTTCTCTCATCAACTTATTCTGCATTTCACCTGAGGGAAAAGTAATTCCCTGCACTTTATATCCATCATCATTTACTTTAGAATTCACCACTGTTGCATAAATTCTCTTAGCATCACGAGCTTTCTGCAAATACATAACCACTGCTGCTTCAGAACGTACATAGCCGTTTCCCATGGCGTCGAATGCTTTACATTTACCATCGGGTGACAACATATTCAACCGATGAAATTGGAGTGAACTCGTGGGTTTTAAAACCAGATTCACGCCACCAACAATTGCAGCATCGCAGAGACCCGATTTCATCGCCATTATTGCCTGATGCATTGCATACAATGATGATGAGCAAGCTGTATCAACTGCAAATGAGGGCCCAGTGAAATCGAAAGAATAAGAAATTCGGTTGGGAAACATCGCACGACAACAGCCAGTTAATCCATATCCATTGATCATGTCAGGATCAGCAGTAAAAAATTCATCGGACTCGGAGTCGGATACCCCAATGAATACACCGGTTTTAGAGCCCCTTATTTCTGTAGGATTTATTCCAGAATCAACTACTGCCTCATAAGTCAATTCAAGTAACATTCGTAATTGCGGATCCATGACATTTGCTTGTTTGGCGTGAACGCCAAAGAATGTTGCGTCGAATGATGCCAGGTCCTTTAGTTTTCCTGTGCGAGCCGGGAGACCATGTAGACCACGTGGCCACCGTCGTTCATCGTCTGTTACCATATCAATGCCATCGAACAGATTATTTTTGAATTCTTCAATATTTTCCGACTCTGGTAAACGACCAGAAAATCCAGTTATCACAATATCGTTATCGACCGAGTGATTAACACCATTCGCAATTGATTGGTCAATCATTATGGGGTTGTTGACACTTTCAAACCGTGCTGGCATCGTCGTCAATGAATATAACACAATTCAAGATTATCCGTCCTTTCCGTATGTAAATAGAGCACTATGACCTCGCGTACTCAAAACTGAAATTTGAAAGAATATTTTTCCCATTAAACACCATCGTATTCCCAAATATTCTTACATAAATATTATAGAAATATTATGAAATGAGTAATGAGAACATAGATGGGCATAATGATTGTATTTCCTGGAGTCCAACAATGTTTACATCAGAAAAGGGAAAAAGAACAATATTGCTCGAAATGCGTACCAATAATCCTCTCTCTGCTATTAGGAAACAAAATACTAGATATATGTCTCTTCTTATGTGTCAATACTGAATGTAAATAGATCACTATTTTGGGTTTGCATATCTGCATTTCATCGTATGATAATTGATGACATGAAGTGTTCCTGATTGTGAATGGTAATGAATATTCAAAGTAGGAAATCGAATGTATTCAATATTCTAATTCCATCAACATTGAAATAGAGTAATCGCCAACCCAATTACCCATTAGTCACGATTAATGAGTCAGTAATTATAAATTGTCGCATTAGGTGATGATTGTTCACAATTCAAATAATGCCCAAGTATACAAAATAATCACAAAAATCCGTGTGAGTACATATGATTGTGTGTCTTCTCATGTACTGTGTCGCGAGAATCGAGCAATCCCGCATTTATTGATTCGTGGAGGGAAAAAAAAAACACACACGCATAACCACACACACAACACGAAGTTAGGGTCAAGTTCAATTAGCGATTAAACGTCACGCACGAGAAACAGTGATTTGATTACAAATTTTCAATCTCATTTCAAAACAATGATCAGTAAAATGCTCGTTTTTTTATCTTCCAATCATCAACACAGATATGATTATATTATCGTTTTCATACTGTACCATATAGTTTTTCTCTTCAATCGATAATTTAACAGTTCCGGTGCATCTTCTCACATAAAATGATGATAATACATAGAAAACTACATGAACCTGAGCAACAGGAATTTATGAGATAACGTACATCATTTTTTCCTAGTTGCTTGGCCACAATTCGTCAAATGCATATTGACCACGTGATTGGTTTGTGAATTTTCATATATTTTATTATTATCGAAATATTGATATTCATCATTATTTATTTCTAAAAATTACAAAACATAATATTGATAGCCGGAATGCTTGCGCAATTACTTCGTATATGAGCACACTCGAATGGCTAAAACCATTTTTCATTCAATATGAATGGTCAACATACTCATCTTCTTTACATAAATACATATCGCCAAGTAAATAAAGCGAAATTTTCCGCTATAAAGCCAACGACCATGGACATTTGACTACACACAAAATCATCCTACTCTCTCAATAACTTTGGTACATATCTGCGGGAGCTCATTCGAATCTCCAATTTTTCTCATTTGTTTGGTTGGTTTTCCACTTTTATGTCAAAACATATGTCAAATATGACTAATTCCTATATAACAAAATACCTTCCGAAACGCAGTACATCAACATCTAATGTGTCTTATAATCGAATTATTGAATGGGGGAAAAATAAAATTATTCATGTTGATACCACTGAGAATACGTGACGAGCGAGTATTATTTTGTTTCATTGGCCTTTCTCATTCATAAGAAAATGTCTTAAAATGATTCTGTATGCACAAAAGTACGTACGCACACATACTGAGAGAATATTTCAATTTTTTCACTTGTATAAACAATGCCAATAACGTGATTTTTTGTTAGTTTTCGTTCAGATAATCATCGTCGATTATTTTTATTGATCATTAGTATTGAATGTCGCGTTTACTCATCATTTATCCTTTTGCCGTTACGAGAATAAATTTGCATCAAATGGATAATGCCAAAAATTAACAAACTATTGATATGATAATTATTTTCGTTATTAACATCTTCATTACAATGATTCAATGATCATAGACTTGAGTATATAAGTGTAAATCAAGAATTTGAGCTGTGAATTACTCTCTTGATTTCCCTGTCGAAAAAATGTGGTCCATAAACTCGGAAATATATATTTTCTCGTATTTCCGTCGAAAATTTTTTGTACGGGAGCACCGGAAAACCGGAAGTCGAGGGTAAACCGTTGACCACGTTTGCCTACGATGCAATAATATTTTTTGTATAGACACGACGAATAATCGAAAAATAAATAGATTGGAAATAATTTCCGCCACAAATTAGATAAGATTTTATATTTGTTTCAATAGCGTGACAACTATTATGACGAGAAACAAAATGCAATCAGATATCTTTGACTCACCTGTAATACGTGGACAATCCTGTGGAATGAACTTGTGGAAAAGATGTCTTTTTCGTGATAGAATTGATTAGTTTATATAATTATGAGGATTAACAGTGTTTTGAAATAATCTGTACTTTTCTAATGTAAGTTATTAGAGAGAATGGAGTGCAACAAATTACTCCACAAACGTTTGCCAGAATTTTCAACCCAACGTCACGAGCGTGTCGCAAAGGACTAGCTGGCGTTTTGTCGTGCGGGCATCTCGTTATTATTGAATTGGACCGGCCCCGTGGTCTGACATCAGACCATGTGGCATCGACCAATGGGAATAAAGCCACAGAGACACGCGTGCGCGCGTCTTCCGGCTCACGCGCAGAGCGTACGAGCTCCTGCTGCGCAACTGCGTCCCTCATTCGTCATTGAAGAGAACAGGGAGTACGTACGAATACACATAAACGCTCACAAGCTGGGGCATTATTACTACCTGTGGGAACTCGTGTGCACAAAAATATACAGAAACCTCTAAAAAAAAAAAATTTCAAAACTTCACAGCACCATGAGAATATCGTCTGAAATTTCGATTCATTCAATATACTTAATTTTTCATAAATCCGTTGGATGATATTTGACCAGCTTCGCACAAATGATGAAAAAATGACTAATAACAGTTACACGAGTAAATGAAAATCAATAACCCCGGTGATGTCATCTAATTCATTTTCTCATACACAAATACGAATGTAGCTGCCCGTATATATATATATATATATATATATATACGTGCGTGCTGAGGCTTGTTAAAAATTGGCTTACACAGATAATGCATCATCATTATACTTCATTAATAATCTCATATCTATATATGCATTCATCCTTATGAGAATCAGAGATAAGGCCTAGGCAGAGATTCTATCACATTCATTGAATGTAATGGCCCAAAATGAAACTATATGGAACATTCTTGCTTCTAATCTATGAATTTCACATACATAATCAATATCATAATAAATATGTTTACGATAGCGTCTATTTTTTCCAGCATACTGAATGTACGTGTCGTATAATAAATGCAAAGAAAAAAACAGTAAATATCGTTAACTCGGCATATTGAAATATCGCATGTGTATCTTGTGAGATACATGCAGAAAGTATATGTATAAACATGGGGGAGTTGATTATGTTTTTTTCTCCTCCACCAATATCATCTGATTCAAATATTTCAGCCAACGGCAATCTGATGGAAAACATGTCAGTTTTGATAAATCAAAATTTGAAATTAAATATCTCAACGGCAAATATCTCAATTTGAATTTCCAACAATTGTTATTCCATATTCTTTATCGATACACTTTGATCACTCACATTGTATCACCGTTGTCATATGTCCTCATTCACTCAAATAATATGTATCAGTGATGTAAAAATCCAAATTATTTGAATGTAATTATGTATTTATATTCATACACGGAAATGGACTTGGAAGAAGTGGATTTTATTTGCATCATCCATAATCGATAGATTCCTGACCCCTATATGAACCCATGCAGTGAGCGCATTTTTCCAAAAGTATTTCTTCAAAAGCCCAGGTATTGAGGATTTATTCTTCCCAGAAGTGAATAAAATATGTATTTCATCTTGTCTGCCCATTGATATTAAAATGACTAATATCACTTCTTTCCTTTCTTCTTCTGTTTTTCATCAGCTTCTGCGAGTTGCTGTTGTTCCAACTCAATTACGCGCTGCTTCTTTCGGCACGTTGGGGTTTTAGAATACCACACTGAAAATCCGACGAAAATTTTGGTTGAAAAAAGAAGCGATTATGCAATAAAAGTTATTTTGAAGAAGAAACAATATTTTTGATACTCATAAATGCTTCTTCCTCTTCTTTATAGACCGGATCACGTGTGCTTAAGGCGTTTATCAATTCGACGTGTGTCAGCGGTTGGACCCGCAATTGGACCATTCGCTTTGTCGTCATTACCTAAAAATTGGATCAAAATTGATTGATAATGTATTCTTTTCCCTCCCATCTGTAGAAAATATTCAATCTCAATGTACCTCACTTATTGTTTGAATTATCGTTCCAATTGTAAACCCGTCACAAATTTTTGTCATCACAGATGTGTCAAACTGTCTACTTATTCCAGCATACTGACAAAGTGAACGAAAAAAAAGCGGATGTGAACGAAATAATAATAATAATAACATGATTATTATTATCCTCATGTGAATAGTGAATTCAAACTGCACAATACGATACATGTATCATTGCTACCATTTATGCATTCAGTTTTGGACGAATCGCAAAGGTCCATTCAAATTGACGTAGGCCAATACTAATTATCATTTTTATTTGTTCATTTATTTTTTCCGATCTTTTTCAGATCTGATGTGCAAAGTGTATTATTAATAAAAGTAAGAACATGAAAGTCTGTAATACCTTATAAAGTAAATCCTTCCACACCATTGACATTGTACCATAGTCTGGTCGCGGAATAAAGATGACCTTATCGTATGTTTGATATAAAAGCTTCTGATCGCAGTCCCATGGTGAATGTGATGTGCCAATTACAATAACTCTATCTTCGTTCGTCAAACTTTTCACGAGCTTCGGCAAATCCTTTTTCAATCGTTTCGGATCACTTTTATCTGTTTTCGGTATTTTTTTTATGAATGGCTTTTCCGCTTCATTTATAAATATTATCGACGGCTGAAGTAAACGAGAAACCTGTTGATGTATACCATCAATTAAAATGATTTCAAATAATTATTAATGAAATGGCTTTATGTAAAATAAAGAGCCGATATACTTGATGAACACAAAATAATTCATTCATACTTTTGATATCAAATGTATGAGCATTATTAGTCCTGGCTTGCCTGGATATTTACCAGCAATGTTTGAAGGCGTTATATCAAAAAGGGTTGCACCTAATTCAGTACATATTGCTTGAACCAACATTTTTTTTCCACTGCCGCGTGGTCCAGCAATTAATACAGATCTCACTAGTGGTGTCAATTGTCTTACGATATTATTGCCAAGTGGTAGAATACAATATTCTGCCACGACCTGTCTCACGTCACCTGCAAATAATAGACTTCAAGCAATAGATTTTGTATTTATATTATCAAAAATTGACTTTTTTTCACCTATCGAAGGAAAAGTTTCCTGTCCATTCTGCCAAAGATGAAAATTGACAAATGATCGTTCGCCCTTGAAGCTTCGCAACCGAACGTCAGGCACAAGCTTAATAATCCCTTGACACAATAGCTCCTCAATAAGTGAATCAATAGTTCGATCAGGAGTTAGGTCTTTTTCTTTTTTTCTTTTGTTCTTCTTTCCACTGCGACGCACTCGTTTCGGTGTTTTTTTTGGTCTTTTACCCTTATGGCCCTTGTCACGGTCCACAGCCAATTGTAAAGCTTCAATATCATCTATAAAGCGCAATCGAAGAAGCAAGAATCATAATTATACCATCTTGTGTAGTCAATACAAATGTGTTATTATTTCAATAGATGAACAATTCTAAATCTGTTCATGACTATTGTAATTATAACAGTCAGACCGGAAACTCAATTATACCCACCTCGCATAGTTTGATCAACGCTAAGTCTCACCTCATCTTCCACTTCCCGTACTTTTTGTGTAAGTATCATATCACTGTAAGGCAACTGCCAAGGATTTCGAGACTCATCTTTACCCAGCCACGTATCATGATATTCCGCGTGGGCTTGGATCAATTCTGGAAGTGCATTCGATGGAATTATTGTTATTCCAGGATCTGAATCGTCCTCTGACTTATCTGTATCACTATCCTTCATTGATTTAGATTTTTTTGATCTTTTCGACTCCTTTGATGATGATGATTCCTTGGATTTACTCATCGAGCTTTCTGTACCCTGCATGAATTTGTAATAAATGTAATAATGATATTCATAACAGTAATAGTGACCAGTGAATTAAACAAAATTACTCCGTCAATTGTGTAATCATTGTATTTACAATATGAATATGACTTCACTTTTCACTGACCTGTCGACTCATTATTAATCTGGATCCACCGTTCTCGGCTGATGGCAAGTCTGGTATTTTCCCGGTTTGTTGAAAAAATTCATTAATCCAGCATCTTATCTCGCTGCGTATATTCTCCTCAATAATAATACTTTTTTCAATTCTCACAAACTCCTTTGTTTCAACTAACATTTTTTCATAGAGTTCTTGAAATGCTCTCTGTTTGATACGCCGATTTTGCATCAGTTTATCAGCCAATCTGTAATTTTCTGTGATGATTTGGGACGGTTGAATCATTCCGATCAGCAGCATTTCCTCAATTCTCCTTTTTCTCATTTTTTGACGAGTAATATAGCCCCGCCAAACCTTCTGTATTTTCAGAGCTGCGCTAATTTCCTTCACCACATCTGTCTGCATCGGCTTAGGCTTAATTGTTGATTTTTCCTTCATTTCTCGTATTTCCTTCATAAATTGAAACCTTCGAACAAATATCAATCGATAAACTCAACAATCCTAATTAGAACTGTACATTGTATCTTCTATGAAAAATTTTCATTGGGCAGGCAACGATACAATTGAATTTTTATATTGTTTAATATGCAAGAATTTTCATTTGTTATAAATTAAATTCACAACTCGGTATGGCAGTGGTAGAAAAAAATATTTACCTCATCCGACCTTGACGCGCCCGCTCGTGTGTTTGAATCAGTTTAATTGCATCTAATTCTGTTAAATTTTTTGGTAAAATTATCTCATCCAATGTGCCAAAATTTCTGAGAATATTGCTAATGAATTCACGACGCTGTTGAATTTCATTCTCGCGTTCGTGTCTAAAATATCGCGGAATATTCAACTCAAGTTCTTGTGGAAGGATTCCATACTTGAACAGAATGTCATTATGGTAATTGTATTCAGAAATATCAACCTCTACCAATTGATGCTTCAACTCCAATATTCTAGCCAGTGTATAGTCCAGAAGTCTTCGTATCAATATACGCTTTTGCGGCTGGATTATCTGATCATAACATTCTTCTAATTTGTTATGAATTATTATATACCTATTGAAATGAATTTTATTAAAATTTATTGTCTTATTATATATTGAATAGAGTATATTGAAATCGCAGTACCTGACGTACAGCTCCGAAACAATTTTATGAATTTTCTGGCGATCTTTTTGTGGTTTCACATTCTGAAGATTTGAATCTGTTTGGATAATCTCCCCAAGAATGCAAACCGTATTTTGCCAGAGTTCATTGTATGTGTCATTTGACATTTTTTCATGAGATAGTTCTTAATTTTGACTTTAATACATACGTATTATGTCTGAACAGGTTCTGATCAGTGACTGAAACACACTAATTGTTGTATATTTGAGCCTGGTTCGATTTTAACTCTATAAAAATTAGTTATTGATGAGTGTAGGGTTGCCATGGCTATACATTCAACTGAAGTATTATATCAAATAAAATTTCGGCATCATTATTCCAGATACACTTTTTCATTCATAAGTGTATTTGTATAAATTTCAATAATTTTAACACATTTTTGAACAATTCAATGTGATTTATGAGATTACAAAATTAGGTAATTTGTACTAGACATAATGATCTTGTTACCATGATGATTATATAGTGAAATCCGTATTGGCATCTTCAAATATAACCTTGTATAATTAATTGTATTTTTTTTGTATTTTAATTTCAGTATTTTGAATGTGTTAAATTATGCATGCATTATTATGTTGCCATAACACTTCATCAGACTATTAGTCTTATAATGAAAGATAAACAAGCTGAATAAATATGGAAAAATATGTTCTTTCCTCAAACCATCACAGTTTTTTCATTTATGCATTATCATACTCAAATAATTATTATATATTAAGATTGTGTTGTATCTTCAAAATCAAGTTTTCATTGCACAATAATATTATGTTTTGTGCATCCTATTCATTTGCAGTAAAACACTCAAATCCCCAACATCAAAATGATGGAACGTGAGATTCTGAGAATTGTGAAATAATTGATCTGTTTCCCGCTAGTTTTCGTCATATCTTTCGCCAATTGCATTCATCGAATTGCCCGCTAAATTCGAAACACAGCACATATTTTTTTTCGACAACGTTACATCAGCGGATCGCCCAGTAATGTTGGGATGCAAACAATTGCGGTTCTGGCAATTAGTAGTAAAAAAAGTGCAGCGCGCAATAATGTGATTATATGAAAGAGCTGCCGAGATTATTTCCCAAAGTTAGTTCCCTATTGTTGTGCATAGTGCTTGGAATTTCATGCAGTTATGGTGGCACCACTGAACAATCACCAATATATATGTACACATACATATATATATATATATATATACATACATTCGTATCTCTATAGATGTGTATCGAGAAAAAAAATCATTGCCATTGTCTAACTCCCAACTATATTCATATATATTTAATATAAGTGTGTGAGTGTGTGTGCGTGTGTGTGCGTACTCTTATGTATGAATGCACGCATGAATAACGAATGTATGTAAATAGAGTTATATTTTACGTTTGGTGTGTTACCAGATCCTTCATAATTTTTCGAAAGTCAAATAACATTTACGTGAGACGTTACTTGTGGTGATGATAAAAACGAATCAATAGGTATATAATGGCCTCGGCACTGGAGCAATTCGTCAATAACGTTCAAACATTTTCGACTCAAGGTAATATTCCATTTCTTATGTATATATATATTTAAATTTTATAACCTTAACATAATGGTTGAAATTATTTTGTTCCAAACAAAATAAAAAAAATCATCTACACCATAACTATTCAATAAAATATAACATGGCATGCTAGTGATGTGGCAAAAAACAGAGTAATTTGGAAAAAAACTTCTGCGTTTGGATTGTAAATAGGTAATTACCGAGAGTTATGCGACATTATTGGAAAATCTACAGAGGTACTCATGAAAAATGGCCAACATTTGGACAATGTTCTCGAGGCACTTGACCTACAACAACATTCACTGGGAATTTTGGCAGTTCTATGCGTTAAATTTAATCTTTTAAATCCTGGCAGTGGTAACAACATAGATGCATATAAGATTCTTTTCAATCAAGTACAAACATTCATCATTGGATGCAATGGGGAACAGGTCCGATTCGCACCAGATACTTGTACGTATATATATATGTATATATATATATATATATATATATATGTGTATCAATCAGAGTTTACAATACATGTCGGGATGCCCATTTTTGAATTAAATTTATTCTACTGTAATTTTTAGATGCAGAACTCTGTCACTTACTTACTCAATCAATGGTCGAGCTCAAAGTGCCAATACGCGGCATCGAACTTCTTCGAAGAGCAATACGTAAAATTCAATTGTTCAATAGTCAATTGACATCAATACATGCTGATTTATGTCAACTCAGTCTTCTTGCAAAATGCTTCAAGCCCGCCCTCGAGTTCCTCAATACCGACATTACGGGAATAAGCCAAGAAGGCGGTCAATTTGATACGAAGTATTTCTTACTCTACTATTATTACGGTGGTATGATTTATACAGCCCTGAAAAATTACGACAGAGCTTTATACTTTTTCGAAGTGTGTGTTACGATTCCGGCAATGGCAGTGAGCCATATAATGCTCGAAGCATACAAGAAATTTATCCTTATATCGCTAATACTTCATGGAAGAATTTCTAACATACCAAAGTATGCGAGTCAAGTATTGATAAGATTTATAAGACCACTCAGCCAGGCTTATCAAGAGCTGGCTACCGCATATTCTACCAACAGTTGTGACGAAGTTCAGGGGGTCATAAATAAATACCAAGAATCATTCATGCGTGATCATAATTTTGGCCTCGTCAAGCAAGTTCTTGGATATTTATACAAGAAAAATATTCAACGGTTGACGAAAACGTTTCTCACGCTCAGTCTAAGCGATGTCGCGAGCAGAGTGCAGCTCCCTGGATTTTCTGATGCCGAAAAATATATATTGAACATGGTAAGTAATACTATAAAAGAATAAGACCATGGAAACCATCGAATAATACTGCATCTTTTGTTCCGTTTTCATTGTCTCTGTCAGATCGAGGATGGTGAAATATATGCGACAATTAATCAAAAAGATGGTATGGTGATATTTCACGATGATCCAGAGAAGTATAATTCACCCCGAATGCTTGCCAGACTCGAAAAAGAAATGGCCGCATGTGCCGAACTTGATAAACGCGTTCTAGAAATGGAGGAAGAAGTTATTGTTACACCACAATATGTTCGCAAGGCATTTGGACAAAGTGATCAGGAGGACACTACAACTGGTGTACCACCTAGTAATGTTACAAATACACAAGTTCAAACGAAACTCAATACTTACTCCATGTAACGCCGGTGAATCAATGTACGATCACATTAAAATAGACACAGAATTGGATGAATCGGAGATTATCCGTCATTAAAAAGCAACCCTCCGAGGCAGATTGTATACATCGTCTCATGTGTTTATTTATTAATGTTTTATACAATTTTTCCTCACTGGCAATGGCAATTACATCTCTCTCCCATACGCAAGTCTTAATGGTCCTTGAAACCGTATCAAACATCATAACACAAGCATTACAGCAACTTGGTCACATCATTGAATATTTTGTGAAATATTTCCTCTACGTTGAGCCCCCCATCAATGAAAATGATGGCCTGACGCAACTCATGATCTTTCTCAATGTTGTCTTTGTATATTTCATACCGCGGCCAAACAACTCTATCAAAATAATGTGGCACATCAGGTGGATCATACAAACGTGCTTGACGTCTCTGCCGACACTGTTGTTTTGTTAGAGTAAAAAAGTACTTGAGATTGCATAAATTTCTAACTGGTTTGTAATCAAAAATAAGGAAGCCATCGATGATGAGAACACGTGTTTCACAACTATATTCATTGCCAGAGGATGCATTTTTTGTATTATCCGCGGATTCCATTATATTCAACACATCTATATGCATTTTTCTAACATCCAAACTCGTTATGATATCCCAATTGTGGTGATTTAATTCTTCAATGTACTCGTGCCGCGGATCATCTATTGGTAGGAAATAGGAATCTTGATTTATATACACTGAATTTTCCAAGCTCTCATGTAGCCTTCTACCAATTGTAGTTTTTCCACCGCATGTCACGCCACTCAAACCAACTACCAGCCAACGTGCCATGATTATCAGCGTTAAATTATCTAAAATATATGTTGCTTATATCTATTTTCAAATCACTAACTTATATCAATTGGCGGGTTAGTGTGATTCAATTCGAAGTGTATGGCATGACAATTCCTAAGATAATGTGCTCGTTAAACTAATATTATCGATTTAATTTCATTCATGTCACAGTCATTTATATGTACTCGTACACTTTTTTCAACATGCATATTATTATTTTATACTTTCATTGTAGTCATCGCGAAGTTGAGCACTGAAATCTGATGTATAGCCGTACAAGTCCGTATTCACCTATTCCTTCATTTCTTTAGCGGAGAATCGATTAATTATTCCAAGTTTTCACGTTAAAATCAACGATCTGAGATGATATATTGTGAATAGAACGAGCCCACCGATGAAGCACAGACCAAATATCGCTGGCAATATTAAGGCGGAATTATGGGAATAAAAAGCTAAGTTTTGTACTCTATTGTTGTCAATGAAGGGTAACCCTATGATCCAGACGGAGTAATAGATGAACAGGATTGACACAGCTATAAGGATGAACTTTCCTCTTTCTCGATCACTATCGAACATTTCAATTGACTACGGAATATTCTTTTTCAAAGTTATTGAAGTCGTCTTCTGTGAAAGCTGTCTTCTCTTCTTTTTCCGGGTTATTATCTCCTAGAAATGGTCGTTTTCCAACAGCACGATTAAAGAACTGCATGAAAAAGGAAAACCAACATGAAACAAAAAAAAAAAGAAAAGAAAAAAAATGCGGACTGAAATTGACTATTGTGTTGGTCACGCAAGAATGATAAATCTAAAACAATACCTCTTCCGTATTATTTATATCGAGGTGATTGGTGCTCAATACTAGAAGCCTGTGAATTTTTTCCACCGTTGATACTTTTTTTTGGACTAATGAATTTTTATCCCTAACGATACCAATATTGCCATTGTGACGCGATGCACCGGATGATTCTGAAAAAAGATTATGATGTTTCTAAATTTCACTTCAACTTCTATACAACTGTTGATCATGCTTCCAAAAACATGATGATCCCATTTTATGAGAATCACCTAATAAAACCATAAATCACCTGACTTTCTATTGGCTTTCACGATTTTGCGACTGACTGGTATCATATCCAAAACACGTCTTTCACGATTCTTCCTTCTTCTCTCTATATACATATATATCACGCATATGTGCATAAAAATAAATGTGTTAAATGAAATGTTTGGAAGTTATGTATGAAAGCGAATCACGAGATAACATTTATATCAAATATAAACTAACAATAACGTTCGACTTTATGTTTACCATATTCCATTTCCACTTCAAGATTCACCAAATCAAGACTGATGCGATTGAGTGAATTCGACATTGTTCACAGCAGGCCGTGGACGGTGAAAACTCTATTACAGGAGGTGAACACGCCATTGTTTTCGAGTCGAATTTGATGCTCAAAAATTCTCCATGATAATAAGTACCAACATAAGTATGATTCCATCAAACGTAGATGGCTCTACTGTCAAATTGTTGGTTAGGTTGGTAATAAAGCCTGGGACACACGCTTCGCGCATAGCCAGAACCATAAACCATAAGCATAAGAACCCATGACACACGAATCGCAGAACCGTAAGCAAAACGATAGATGTCACGTGCATCGCCGAAACACGCATGGCGGATGTAACATCAACATAGCGTCATAAACTTTTTAATATTATTTTATATCATATATAATGTTTCTTTTCGTGCCTTTTCAACAATTTATTTAATTTTTCTGTATCGGCAATCATTGTACACTCTAGCACACGCCTTGCACTGTTTGCAGGTTATGTTTTCTCAGCGGGCATATTTCAAACTTTTGCAACTGACGTCACTCGAATCGCGCTCTCTCATTGGTTGCATACTATCGGCCCCATATCCATAACCAGAAGATTTCGTTCTTATGATAAATTTCGACCATCTGGTTATGGCTATTGCAGTCGTGAGGCCTGGCACACACACTTTCCATAGCCATAACCATGGGCGAAATGGAACTTCGTGATTGGTCGAACGCTTATGGTTATGGCTATGGAAAGTGTGTGTACTATCCTCTTACGGCAACTTCTTATGGGCGAAATGGGGCTTCGTGATTGGTCGGGCGCTTTTGATTCTGGCTATGCAAAGCGTGTGTCCCAGGCTTTAACCATCGACTATGATAATAGTGCGGAGAGCGGAAAACCGTAGAACTCACGAACACGAACCAATTTGGTGTTCAGAATCCAGGTCCTGGAATCAACCGCCGCGGAGACTCACAGCTCACTGCTCACAGTCTTACAGCTCGCACTGGCTCACACCAAAGAGTATAGTACTATACTCTTTGGCTCACACTGTGTGGGCACTTGACGCTTACTTTACTAGGAAATATTTCAATATCCATGTA
Source organism: Meteorus cinctellus (assembly GCA_030523045.1). Lineage (NCBI taxonomy): Eukaryota > Metazoa > Arthropoda > Insecta > Hymenoptera > Braconidae > Meteorus > Meteorus cinctellus. The sequence goes on from JAPYZF010000374.1 coordinate 116,836, forward strand.
ATAAACATGATAAAGGATATACGTAATTCATAATGAACTGATTGAACAGCCGCAGTACGATGAACGCATATCCATTTATACCGTATGATAATAAGTAACAATGTTGAGAATATCTCGCGAATCTATGAAGCAGGGTGGAGATATTTGGCGGTGGGCTAGTGTTTGGTCGCCGTTAGCACACACATTCAATTCAGCATCAGTTGAGGATTTCACATTGAAGTCACCAACTAAGTCGACTGTAAAATTTTTTACTCAATATTTCTTTCTTCATCTGTCAGATATATCATTAAATTGATGTTCATATGTTTATAGGGACTCTTTGGGATCGATCAACTCAGAACCGCAGCGGGATTCGATGAGTTGAAAAGTCAAGCTATAAAAAACTCATATGATTTAGTTGATGAAGCAACTGGGTCACAGAGGCGGAGAAAAATGGTACAGATATTTGATGACCTATCAGATACACTATGTAGGGTTGCCGACTTAGCTGAATTCATTCGAATAGCACATCCCGATAAACAATTCGCTGAGGCAGCTGAAATTGCATGCTTAACAATCAGTGGAGTAGTGGAAAAATTAAATACTCATCGGGGCTTATACGGTGCACTATCAAAAGTTGTGAAATCAGGAGACATTGAAACGACAAGCGAAATTGATGATCATGTATCTGAATTATTCTTATTCGACTTCGAGCAATGTGGTATACACCTACCTGAACAGATGCGTCAAAAAGTCGTAACAATCAACGACGATATCTTGCAATTAGGTCAGAAATTCGTAGCTGGTGCAGCAGCATCACGCGTCATTGACATTGAATTGTTGCCCCAACACATCAGGCAATATTTTACAAGGAAAAATGGCCAGATTTTCATAAATAATCTTCATACTGAATCATCTAATTCCCTTGTACGTGAATCCGCTTATAAAATATATTTATATCCCAATAATCATCAAGAATTTTTGCTGAAGGAACTGTTGAATAATCGACATGAACTCGCTCAAATTTGTGATTTTCCTACATACGCACATAGAGCGCTCAAAGGCAGTACAGTCAATTCGCCTGAAGTTGTAAGAAATTTTCTCAATATACTCAATGATGAATTGTGGGATCGAGCGCACAGAGACTTTGACGCAATGAAAAAAATGAAGAGGTATGAAACGTCAGTCGAAAGTTGTGAACTTATGCCATGGGACACCACTTATTTTACATTGAAAACGAAAAAAAATTGGATTGGCGACACGTATGATGAATTCGCGTCCTATTTTTCTATTGGAGCATGTATGGACGGCCTGAATATATTGACTCAGGCTCTATATGGAGTTCGTTTAGAGTCTGAGAGAATTATTGCTGGTGAAGTTTGGGCGCCACATATTCATAAAATCGCAGTTATCTGTGAAAATGAAGGATTGCTTGGGCATATATATTGTGACTTTTATGAGAGGGAGGGTAAACCTAATCAAGATTGTCATTTCACAATTCGTGGTGGAAGGACTCTATCGGATGGTTCTTATCAAAATCCCATTGTTGTCCTCATGCTATCACTGCCATCACCACAACCGTCGAGTCCGTGTCTCCTTAATCCATCATCAGTTGATAATCTTTTTCATGAAATGGGTCATGCTTTACATTCAATGCTTGGACGTACGCAATATCAGCATGTCACTGGTACTCGATGTAATGCTGATTTTGCTGAAGTGCCTAGTATACTTATGGAATATTTCTCTAGTGACCCGAGGATCGTCAAGCTGTTTGCCAAGGATTATTGGACCCAAGAACCTATCCCAGATAAAATGTTAGAAAAATTATGCGCCTCGAAAAACATTTTTCCCGCGTCTGAATTGCAATTGCAAGTGTTCTATAGCATGCTCGATCAGGTGTATCATTCAAAAAGAATCGAGACATCCACTACACATATTTTAGCTGAAATACAAAAGCATTATTATGGTTTACCTTACATTCATCAAACAGCCTGGCAATTAAGGTTCTCGCATTTAGTCGGATATGGTGCGAAATACTATTCTTATCTCATCTCGAAAGCGATAGCTTCATGGATTTGGCGAATGTATTTTCAAGCGGACCCATTGAGTCGTATAGCTGGCGAAAAGTATAGGAAAGAATGTCTCAGTCATGGTGGCGGTAAGCCATCGTCCCGAATCGTTTCTGAATTTTTACAAAAAGAAGCTAGCGCTGAAAATTTTTCCAGCTCACTTATTCATGAAATAGACGTGAAAGATAATTATGTGTGTTCGATTATGAAAATGAAAAATCAAAAATAGTAATCATAACCATTATCTCTTTTCGTTGTATTTTTATTACAAGCATTACACACGTTTTCCATTCTTATTCCTCATCCTATTCTATATGCATGTACAGGTTCCACAAATTGCTCCCAACTAATTTAAATTGTCAGTGACACATGTAGTATAGAATACATAGAGGTGTTTTTTTGGCGGAAATAGAAACGAATTCAGACATATTTTGTGATTGTATGAGAGACGATGAAAAATAATACAATTTTACAGATGATAAGTTAAAGTATAATTAAGCGACCCATTTATGGGAAGAGAAAGGAGAAAAAAAAGTGGGGTGAAAATTTCATTAACGCTTAGTGTTTCACAGATATTATTCACGTTATTCGCAACGATTCACTCGACATTGAACATCACTGTCAGAATAGTATCGTGCTCCAACGTAGGAAATAAATATTATAAAATTATCAACGGCATATTTTCAAACAGTACCTGTATAATAAACTTTGAGTTGGATAAGTGACATTGATGAGAGAAAAGTGACACATCACAGAATATTTAATTTTATGATTATTCCGTAATGGAATTCATCTTCTCTCATTCAATTTGATTAGTCGTCAATATGATTCTATGTTAAGTTTTCGATTTTTTCTTCTCTCATTGAATTTCACATATAATCACCATATTTTGCACACATTACTCGTGGATTGTTGATTCGTCACACTGCTCTTTTGAGTTTAATCGATTCTTCTTGCGACCGGGGTTATTTCATATCACTTCATTCACCAAATCACTTAACACTTCATTGTCAATTTTTTTCAACGCTTTGCTAATTTTTATTCTTTCCAATTATATTTTGTTCCTTGTTTTGTTGTCTATTTTTCCTACACTGAAAACAGCACGGTTTTTTCATTTTTGTGAACAGTGGAATCAAACGAATTTTTTAGCGTTAAAGCATCAACTGTCATTCATTTTTGTGACCTCACACACATGATATCCAACACTCCTGGATTCCCTAGTCTATTAATATTCAGGAAGTTGAAACTCTCATTCTGGAAACCCAATGCTGGCGTAAAGAAAAAAGTGATATCAGTGCATTCCGGTTTTTTTTCCTCCTCCAGCACTCATTACTCATTTCAGATAAGTTTCATTCGAAATGTAACAATTCGGAGCGTATCTACTCTCATTCTTTATACAACTACTTCGATATTTTAACGATAGATATTGCTTTTTACAGAATTCTCGTATTGTTGACTGGAGTAGAAGTAGTGTTTCTCATTCAATTGATTTATCCAAACTCTCCTCAAACATTATTTTTCCAAGTTTAACTATCATTGCCCACTCCAAGGTGACTTTGGCATTTGGCTGTTGTTATGCAACATAATTGTATTGATTGGCATTATCTTTGTCACGCTCCATATAATCGCGATCTATCAACGATTCGATCCGTTTCTTTAAATCCGCAGGCTATAAATAATTTAGTAAATCATTCATTTCTTATCACAATCTGAGGTATTGTATTTTTCAACTTACCTTCACTGGAAATTTCAGTTGATTATAAAGTTCGCTAATGAGAAGGTTATGTGTAAGCGTTTTTCGCATCTTCATAATCCTAACAATCGCTGCATCAATCTGATATTGCCTATCTTGATAAACTCTCTCTTCTGTTGCTTTCTGTTCCTCATTCTGTACAAAGGAGAAGATTGAGTGAACAAGTTGGAGGTTGATAATAACTCACAATATAAACAACACATGAATTGTATTTTCCAACTCTAAATATAAAAAAAATGAAAAAAGAATGAAGTCAATTCTACTCACCGTCTCCTTCATTTGTATTTGATTGATCTTAATTCTGAATAGCTTATTGGTAAATTCAACGTTAAAAACGAATCGATCATTATCAGCGACGTCTCTACCCCTTGGATTTTTTTGCAACACTCGTGCCTTGCCACATGCAAGAGACTGCAAAGTTCGTCTGAGTTCACCGTCCTCAATGTTGGTGGAAGTTTTAATATCTTCCAGTGACAAATCATCAGCGTCATTGAAGAGTATCAGAACAAGAGCTTGAAACAACGAAACCTGAAGCTCTTTGTTACCAGTATTGAACGTCGCTTTCAAAACGCAATGACCTAAAGTCGGTTGCCACTGGAGTTTACGTCCACTGTGTTTTCCTAAATAAAATGTATTGAACACCTCTTGATATTGAACCATTTCTAGCGGCAAGGTCACTTCCATGACCGGATATGTTGGCCAGTATCCCATTGTTAATATTGACACAGTCAAATCTAAGTTACAAGCCAATAGTTCGTGCTGCAGATTACCAGAATATTGCTTGAACGCAATATTAATATCCTTACTCAATTCCATATCTTTGAACATTCCTTCAAGTTTACTAGTAAAACCACCACCACATTCTTGTTTCAATTTAGACAACATTGATTTCTCAGCATCAACGGATGCTGATTTTCCAACAAGTAGTCTCTTAGCAAGGTCCTTTTTATAGAATGCTTCGAATACATCTTTACCATGAATGAAACGGAATAGTACCATTATTTTATCTAAAAGTCGTTCCAATTCTTCTTCAGTTGCTTCTTTGTTACCTGCCCGCAGTTTCATATCTACAAATTTAGCAATCAATTCTGCAGGTTTATTTGCTCGTTGATTTATGAAAGCTTCAAATGCTTCTTTCAGACTGTTTGCGAATTTTTCATTTCTATAAAAACATGTGTTAACAATATTGTCCATTTTATCTTTAAAGTCAAGTAACTCCTGAACCATTGTTTTGTCTTTTTCTGGATCAATAACTATGGTTTTACCTTTTTTTTTTATATAACAATTGAAATTTAGGCACAACTCGACCAGACCATTTTTCACACGACTATAAAGATTATAAAGTAACGTCAGATCACTGATACGATTTTCATCTAATAATCCACTCAAGCCTTTTTGCAGTATACTTGAAACGTGTTCCGACAATAATTGTTTCTCCACAGTATGAATCAATGACCATTTGGTTGACATATCGAGATAATGCAAAAGTCGTTCATTTTCTTCTTGAAGACGTTTATCTACATGTGCCAAATATTCAGGAACATCGTGTTCGTTCATCAACCTTTGACCTTCGGCAGCATATAAACGCTCAGTCGCCACGAGAAATTTCGTTTCAAATGCCTCTTGATATATTTGTAGATCTGATAACATACGCAGAAGCGATTTGAGCAGAGTACGATCGACGGTATCACCCTGTCGCTCTTTTTCTATCAACATCAATAAACCCTCGACTGTACGCGTTTGCACCAAATTGTTCAGTACAATGTGCAATCTGAATAAATGTAATCCCATGTCCCTGTCAATAACATGAAAGCATTGATGAATATATAGATTGACAAAAACTTTGATAATCAGAGAGAAAGAAACGGAAATCTCATTGATATATGTATAAATTACCAAATGGACGAGATACTCGGATTTTGCAGCACATAAGTTCTATCCAGGTACAAGAATATGCTCCTAATCATGATCATCTGGCGACAGTGGCTTTGCCAGCATTCGTTCATTTTCTTCAAAAATATGTGCCTGTCCATTGATTCAGCTAAAAATTGTTCAATGTTCGCCTTCACGTGCGATTCCGTCAGCACAGTCAAATTAGCATATAGAGTCGATGCCATTTTATGATTACACATATTTTCAACTGCTTGATAGAGTTCTTCTAGAGAATAGCGAATACTTTTACTTGTTTGTATTGCCACGACTGCCTCTCGAAGTTTTTCCCATGTTTGTTCTTGATAATTTTCAGGTAACTTCGGCTTATCTATAATAGAACATACGAAAATAAGCATGAGAAGCTGTTATATTAGTGATGCAACATGCTTCGTTGTAACGAATGTTGATATATCATCGATAACATGGTGCTCTTTCATTCCACATTCTATCATACAAAATCATCTATTTGATTTTGATGTCATGTAGGTTATGTTATTATCTATCGGGCTTGCATAAAAAATATAATAGAAAATAATGAGATAATACGCGACAATTTTATCATTGAACTATTGAAAATTGAATCTAAAAAATTAGACAATATCAGTTTTAATCTAATGATTCTGTATTTTTAGCAACAAACTGCCAACCCCTCGAACAAATCAGCTGATTGGAGGTTATGTTGTTTTCAAAACTATCCATACGGAGATTCATCTTACTTTTAAAATTTTTAATGACAAGCTTTCTCGCTGAACCTGGCTTAGCATTCGCCACAGTCGACGATATTTTGTTGACACCGTTTGGATTAGTAACACTCAGGGCAGAGAAATTTGCCCTCTTTTGAGTCGTTGTAGTTGCTGTGTCCGTCATGCTGTTCTCGATTCCCTGATCGTTCTCGTTGTCGTCGGCGTTATTGTGCCGCAAGCGCTTAGCCGCAGCACCAAAACCCAGTAAGGCCGTTGAATACTGATTTTGACTTTTATTAGATTGACTGTTGTGATTGTAATGGTGGTGCTCGGCTGCCGAACTCTTCACCTGTCCGACCGCCAGAGGCTGGGTCCTCCCGAGCCTAGACATATGCGTGCATCACTCGGCCGTTGGCCCTTGTACCCCCCAACATAGGTGGATATGAAATCGTCTGGCAAAATTCAGTTATACTATAATCTTTTTCTTGAAATCGAACTTTCTGAAAAATTGTTCGTCGATTATTGATTAATCATGAAATATACACGTCGTGTTGGATATTGAGAATCAAAGAACCCTAGAACCTACAATTGCCCGACCGACACACTACAAGGAAAAACCAACGATGACGAAGGCTTTGTGTGCATGTATATATATATATATATGATAGAACACTAAAACAACAGAAATAGATATAGAGTGTCAGAGTGAGAGAGTCCGCCCTCTATATATATATATACATATGTATGTATGTATGCATGCATGTATGTATGTATGTATGTATGTATGCATGTATGCGCAAATTGGCACGGTAAACACGCGTAGTTTGACGAAGGCTGCATATGTTTGGGCCTTTCAAGCACCGCGAGCACCACATCCTATAGCATTTTTCATGTGATGTAATATCTATACATGTGTGTTATTAGCGCAAAGCTCTGGGCTCTGTTCTTTAGGGTTTGAAGTGATCCGAATCGTGTTGAACTGATGTTGGAACACAATTTACTTACTAAATTGTCCACCAGACTGCACTTCGAGCGCCGTTTTTTCCCACGAGTACGATTAGCGCATCTGCGATCGAATTCGA
>JAPYZF010000375.1:0-91765 GCA_030523045.1 Meteorus cinctellus
GTTTATTTTATACCTTTATAATTGTCATTCTAACCGTTAACTATACTAACATATTATAATTCTTTTTCGCTATTTGTCTGAAATTGACTAGTTCTGGTTTCACTCTGGTCTGAAATCGTTTTGTTTCATCCCTAGTTACACAATATACTATTTTACATTTGAATTTGACAAGAAAATGATATATGTTTTATTATTATGATAATGAGCTTTTCCATCCGCCACCACCACCGCCACCTTGCATAGCAAACATGCCATCGTCCATGCCACCACTTTCGGCGTCTTGTACATTGTTCTTCAAGTTGAAATGGGGTGGTCTCATATCATCAGGATCAGGTCCAGCTGTCACTTTTCTGTCAACTACATTGAGGTACGAATTATATTCGGTCTTTTTCATTTGTTTAATCATTATGATATGAATGATGTTTTTTTTTGTTTTTATATTGCTGTCAACGTTTTCATCATTATGATGACAATAACACACGATGATAGTAATAACAATGTGGAAAATCACAAGAAATTTGGAGTCAATAGTATAGTGTGTGACTAGGGGTGAAATCGTGTTTCACCCCGTGTCACACACCATATTTTTCATATAATCCGCATTAAAAATGTCAGTTTCAATGTCTGGAGCCGACTAAAACTAGACAATTTCGGACTAATAGCGAAAACAAATCTACTATATGATATTATAAATAGAAGTTCGAAATATACAAAATAAACTCTAGTAAGATTGAAAGTAAAGCTGCAACTTCATTCTGCGGGCAGAAAACCATCGTGTTTTTTTTCTGCCTAGCAAGAGTCGCAGTATTCTGAAATTGGCGATTCTCAGATCATTGGCTTCCATCTATTATTGCCAAATGTTGGTGTTTATGAATTTTTGTACTGATATTCGATAGTCTGATTTGATAGAGCTATCGAAGATGAATTTCATTCAATTACTTCAAATTCTGTAGTATTTTTTACAAATATCTTCACGTTATCAATCATTCCTAAATTACTAGCATGGCCATTGATACAGCCGGTTTACTGAATTATCATCAAAAATGTTATTACTTTTATTCATACTCACATATGACAAAAACTGCAGCAATTAAGAGGAACGCACGAATATTCTTGAACATCATGTTGAGAATTTATACTAGAATTACTTTTTCATTATCCCTTCATTTTTCAGATAGTCAATGGTATTTTTTTTGACCTTAGAAGGTGTCGGGGTGCGATAATTGTTATTTTCCAGGAACAAGTTAGAACATTTGAATATAATTTCACTGGCTCATATATTTCACAGAAAAAGATGAGTCGAGTAGATCGGTTGCTTCAAGCATTCACCATTTAATCAGTTCTCGTAAAAGTTTGTACGTGGCTATTTCTATGAGTATATACTTGACCCCAATTGTGCTTAGCCTATAACATAAGAAGGTGTTGGAGATGGTGGCAGAAACATATTCTGTAGACGCTTATGCAGTTTAAGAGGTGACTGTAAAAAAGTTGGCTTCATTTATTAAAAGATGATAGTTTTCGGTTATACAATAAATACCAATTGGTAAAGTGAAGTAAAATTTTCCCTGATGTCTCATTACATAGCATCACAAAAGTATCTACTGAATTCTCATAGCCCAAGTTTTTTGCCATTAACTTTCCCTTCATTGAAGTCAATGCTGTACCACAGATTGGCGTTTCCAAAGTTAGCTTGTGATACCATTTCTCTCTTACTTGGACCCTTAATATGAAGATAAACCAATTCATCTGCATGCGGGTCGACTGTGGTCCATTCGAGTCCAACATCAGGCTCTCTGCAATCAAAAAATCATCATATCAGGTTTTCACATTACTTTTCTTTAGCTTCAATTCCAAAATTCTCTTTACCCGTTACTCGCGTATGATACCCAAATGTCCAACAACTCTCTCTGCATGGACCGATCTTTAGAGGTTGTAGTTGGATTCATCAATGGAGTTCCAAAAACGTAAGAGGCATCATCCCCATGTGAAACTCCTATAACATATCAAATCAAAATAAAATCTCAACATTCAAAAAAACTGGAGAAATTCCTGATTCAATCTGCCAGTACCTACCCCAATCAACTCTTTTTTGTGTCATAGCGTAGGATAAACTATCAGCACCCCGATATGAAAAGTAGTAGTATCTAACTGGACTTTTGTTAACTTTAGCCATCATTTTTGCAGCTTTCACACCATCCGATACATAAAGACGATCACCAACTGCATGAACAATAGCTGCAGCAGTACTTTTATCAACTGGTTTATCACCAATATAATATTCTCTGATTTTCTTTCCTACTGCACTGTGTTGGGAAAGTGGAATGGTGTAATTGTAATCGAAAATATGCGGTGCAAGGGTGTCCCAACGTGAATCAAGTTCCTTCAGTAAGATGTCGTCAGTACAGAAATCTTGAAACAGTTTGATTAATTTATTTCCCTGGCTAAAAATATAGAAGAAAAATAATTGACTCACCAGCTCCTGGATAAAGGCCCTCCTCAGGCACGACACCAGTAATCCATGGTACATCATAAGCCTCACCACGACTGATGATTTCATGTGGGATTTTCGTGATAAATGGAGATTCAGCGGTAGGTTTCTCCACAACTGGCCCAAATGGTGTCATTGGATTGAATAACCATGGCATAAAATGCATATCGGTGCGCATAATTTGACGAGCTGGCCGTGTCTTAAGACACTTCACCATTTCTTCAACATGTTCTGTTGGACAACCAACAATAGTGGCTACTTTTTTCGCCTTCTCAGGTGCAGCTTCAGTAACACCCCATGGATTCAAAGCAGTCCCGCTAAATGATACTCCCCCTGAACGAATCAGCAGCAAAACAATTGGAATATTTCAAATTGTGATCTCGCTTAAATTTTTACTTTTTAACCAGAACAAATATTCTCACGAGCAAAAAGATCCTTGGATAATGGTGTCAAGTAATGATAATGGACACTAACACCACCAGCACTCAAGCCAAAGAGCGTAATTTCATCAGAGTTTCCACCAAATCCTCTGATGTTTTCTTTCACCCAACGAATAGCCATGTTTTGATCTTTAAGTCCCATATTACCAGAGATCAATTCGTCTCCAGTGCTCAAGAATCCTAACAATAAAAACATTTGAAATAAGAAAACTTTTCAATAATTTATGAAATGCAAATACGTAACATGATACAAACCAAGAGGTCCAACACGATAAGTGAATGTTACAAAGATCACATCACGATCCATAATGTAATCTGGTTGGGTAAATTGACCATCTTTCGCCTCCATGTGCCATTGAAAAGCACCACCATGAATCCAAATCATCACAGGCAATGGTTTGGTACTTTCAATTACAGGTTTGTAAACGTTGAGATAAAGACAATCTTCTGACCCAACAATTCGTTCACCGACATTGCTTAGAGTATGGATATATTGAAGACATGGTGGTCCAGTTTTGATTGCGACAATATCGCCAGTATATGGCGATAGCTTTTGCGGAGCCTGCAAAATAAATGTAACAAAACGACACCAAAATATATTTATAACTGAAAAGAATTCAGTCTTTGATTTTAAATAGAAGTGCTGATGAATGGTGAATCTCTTACGCGGAATCGGAGTTCTCCAATTGGTGGCTGTGCATAAGGAATTCCTTCGAACGCTACATACTTGCGACCATTTTGTGAATAATCGTAGAATCCACGAACACCACCCAATGTTGTTTGAACCCTTGGACCATCATGTGGCTTCTCAATGTCCAATGTAGCTAATGCCAATGACACCCAACAGAACATCAACAACGTCTTCATTGTGTAAACGAGACTGAATTCAATGATTGTTTGCTGAATGACACCATTTATATCAGAATATTTTAATGTCATCCAGATAAAGATATCTTCTGTTGCTGGTAATATCATTACATTTCATGATCCATCTGACATGTAACCCAAATTGATTCTTTTTCAACCAATGCACTTATCAGCGAACCAATTCACTTTATCATAGCTCCGTACGACCTTTTATATAAGCTATCATTGTGCTATAATTTTTATTATGATAATCAACATTTTATTCATGTAACGTTCAATACTAATTATAATCTGTCATAATTTTACAGAAAGTGTCCATGAATGTTGCCGCAACTGAAGCTTATGCCTACTCAGCAATATTCTCTGCAATCTTGGGTCATTGAACAAATCTCGTCTCTACATAATTAAGATGTGGAAATATAAATACACTCTAGTCATTCTTACGTAGTTTTGATGATATAATATTCGGACCAGACATGCCCGTATATCTCACATCATCCCACAAAATATTATACATAGAAATAGAAAAACGAGTTTGTTGAATTCAGTCTATATCCAACGCTATGTATAAAATTGTCATCTTGATACCTCAATTTTAGAATTGATATTTCGTATATGAAGTCTCCCTACATCAGTAATTTACGACTCATGTTGGTTTCAATCCCAAAGCATTGTAATCATTTTAAGCTCATTCATCAGTGGTTACAACGTTAATGGCACATTCATTAAAATGTTTGAATTACAGTTAAAATATTGCGATAAATCAGCACAGACATAGACCAACTGGTGTATTAAAAAGACTCCAGATACAATGAATATTGATAAAATAGATTTTTATTGGGTTCCCTCGCTACATAGTTTCAAGATTCACCACGAAATTTTTTTCTTTACAAAAGAAAAATTAAAATCCAATACGGAGACCACCTCGTCATATACAATTAGCAGGAATTACAGTTTTCGATGTTCAACGAATTCTCTTCACTGTAATTTTCTCATGAACAGTGATTGTGTAGTCAACACCATAGAGGGAAGAATTATTTGACAGTGGTGCCATTGATATTTACTCATTGCATTTCCACCTGCTGAAAATGTCAGCCTTTGTCATATCATGGTAAATGATTCAAACTATTTCCTCTAATTATATCTTTGCTACCACTGTCAACGGAACAGTGACTACATCCACGTTGGAGCTTTTAGACCTTATGCTGTACCGCCACCACCGCCATCGCCACCACCTCCACCATTTATGAAATTCTGGGCACAATAAGGTGGAGCGCATGCTTGCATATCCCCACCATCTTCAAATGGTGATGGTGAATGACCAGGATGATGATTGGGAACTGCTCCAACTTCGCTATCAACTGTAATAGACATTGAATTCATAAATGACTAGCTGATACCTGCCCGTTTTGCTGGCAGCGGTTGCTACCTTGAGTTACATTATTGCAATTTTCTTAAAGATCTTCAATTTCTTTGGAAATAAATCATAGCCCATGTTACTTCCTGATAATTTAGCTTTCTATTGGTGAAAAAATGGTCAAAATCGGTCCAGTAGTTTCGAAGCCTATTCGGTACAACCAAACAAACAAACAAACAAATCTTTTCTCTTTATAATATTAGTGCAGATGATCCACTTTGTTCTTTCATTAAGGATTCAGACATCGAATTCTTGCCTTTACTACTCTCAACAATATTATTGATGACATTGGCATTTGCTTGAATTTGCTCATGAATTATAATGGACACAAAATGGAGGATATAAAATTTGGTATTCATCATTCATAACATTGTCTTGATGATATTTTGAATATGTTAATTACTACCCCGTTGAGAGATGTGCATTCATGGGCTCATGGGTGTCATCACTAATCATTCTTATAATATCGACATGTTAATAAATACAACCAAGTTGTCAAATTGCCATTAGCATTGTGGATATCATTATTTATACTCACATATGACTAGAACTGCAGTAATTATAAGGAAGACACAAATGTTTTTCAACGCCATATTGAAGATTAATGCAAAAATCTGTTTTTCCCTCTTGTATTTATACGTCAAATCATGAAGTTGGTTGATTGTTGCTATTTATGTATATCATTCTAATAACTATAATTAGGCTGACACATCACAGACAATTTACTTTTATCTGTAATGTCTTAAATTTTTCTCACAATGTCATATTTCATGAGGAAAACTATTGGGTGATAAAAAACGAATTATTCATCCACTTTCCGGGTGGTTGATGATATGTTTCACTTTAAATACACTAAAAAAGTTACATGATTTACATAGTTCAGGAAATAATCTGAATATTTGTGTGTAACACATCAATCAAAACATTCAACAAAAGAAATATTTCAGCCATTTCTTATCCATTTTGATCATCAATTGATTCTCATTCTTTCATCATTCACAAATGAATATTTCACTTCTTTCTAAACACCATCAATCGAGTAAGCATCGTGTGAGCATCAGAATTATGCGTCAAGTAACCGCACAATTTTTTTTTCTAAGAAAAAAAAACGCTGGTATCAGGTTCATCCTTGAAAAATACACTTTAAATGTCTATCAAGCATTTATTTTATATGAAGGCCAAGCAATGCTGGCGTTATTAAAACCACTGATGACTACAACATGTCGCAGGAAAAAATTATTTATAAATAATAAGTCCCCAACTAAAGTTTGTAAACATATAACAAATTGATAACAATTCACACGCAATTAGATATGCAAAATAAAGTTCCGAGACACCGCAAAAAATTCTCATTTAAATTTCAATACTATGGCGTTCAAGAATATCAACACGATTTTCACCATTGCAATTGCCTTTGTAATTTGTAAGTATTAATAATCAGAATAACTCAAAGAAAACATTGCACTCAGCATTGTTAATTATTCCTAAGATATTATAACGTATTTTTCTAAATAAATTCCCTAAATATATTGCATTGATTCCATACATTTAATGGAACTGAATTTCTTTCCATCAATTAGTCCACCAAATAAAACTGTCAACCCAAGTGATGGGTAGTTGTGAAAGACATCAATAGGTCCAGTTATTCTATAGATTTGAACCAAACCACTAGCAAATTCTCATTCATGAAGTATTTCTCATCTTGAACACGATACAGCAAATTTTTAGTTAATTTCTTTCTCAATTTCTACTGCAATTTTCTTTACGCCCATTCAGATGACTACAAGCAAGAATAATAAGCAACAATAATTAAAGATGTGATGTAAGAAGAGAATGATAAAACTAATGTTGATCTCAATAAAGTTTACAGGAGTGTACAAGTGATTTCTGTTGCTCTTCCGGACAACGGTGATGAGAATCCTACCAATGATAATCTAACTGTAATTATCCCAATTATTCGCTCAGCTTTGGGACATGCATTTTGGCGGTCTTCAGAAAATAATAAATCCATTACACCGTCAAAATGATCAAAAAAGTGATGGCAGTAACAATCAATAGTCAAAGGCAGCCATTTCATTGGCGTTTAGTCTTGACATTTGATCAGTAGCATTGAATTGTACATTAGCACAAAATGGTAACAAAAATTGTTGTAATAACACAAATGTAATCAAAAATACTGACTCCTGTAGATGTATCAATGTAAAATCATTTTAATAATATTGAAGAGTAAATGGAGACTAAAATTTCTACGATACCCCAACCACTGACTTTGCTGTTGATTAAATAAATGTAATTCAATAGGGATAATAAATTTAATTGTTGCACTAAGCAGATCACAGTATTTGTTCTTGCTCATTCACCTTCAATTTACTATACCTGCAAGTAAAATCATGATACTATTACTGATAAATATAAAAATTCTACATATTCTAAAAAAATATTATTATGCAATTTATAATCTTTTCGTTGTAATGATTAATAAACTCTGTTGTGAAACCATCGAAATTCTAACTTGAAATAAATTTGAGTCATCACATTTGATACTTCCTAGACAGTTATTCTCATATCGTTTCTACATGTTAAATTTCCTTGTTTGTGTGGTTCCAATCTTTATTTAAATATTCTCACAAACACAAATACGAGTTTGTAAGAAAAGTGAATATGCTGTGAACGAATTATCTACTACTATGGATTCTAATTGGAGTTTATCACACAGGAGACATCATAGATATTTTAAACTATCGTTGAAAAGTACAAACTTGTTTTTTATCATGCTTCCATTATTCAGGTAAGTGTAACCATTATTGTGTTTTATTTTTACTATTGCAGTGGATCTTATCATATGTGAGAGTATCAATACCAATACTGATGATTGACAATTGTTAAAAATGAATTAATCATCATAGTCATAGCAACTTAGCATTAATCTTGATAATCTGAATTCATTTGTCAATAAGTTCTAATTGTCAATGTTTGAACATTTGGAATTCTTGATGTATTCCTTTCTATCTTCACTGCCTGGCAACAAAATAGTTCTGATTTGTGGAACATCTCATAATTCAAATGAAATAATTGTAATTGAATATGCCATAAATTCTGATAGAGTTTATGAAAATGCTTCAACGGCATCTGCCAATAGTCCATCAGTGGTTGATACTAATGAGAGCTGATAATGAACCAGATGATGGTATGTTCCAGGGTATTTGTGGTGCATTCAGTGGTGGCATTGGCTTTCACACTAAGAGCGGAAGTAGCAATGCAACTGTAAAGCTAATCTTGAATTTGTCGGTCATAACAATAGAAATGGAGGGCGAAGATAATGTCAATTATCCGTAATTGATTGTGGCATATTCAAAGGATCAATTCAACAACGATCAAAGTTATTAATACACATCATCAAGAGTTGCCTTACTGACCTATATAACTAATATAGAAATAACTTCTAGATGTCCAAAAACAATACCAATGATAACAAATCTGTAAATGTGAATAAAAATGACAACAGAATTACCTGAATTATTCTATTTTCGTTCTTCAACAGTCGTAACTAAATAGGAAAAATAAAACCTATAAAGATTGAGATGAAAAAATGTCCGGGCGATAATTTCAAACTTCACACAATCATTTATAATTCATCAACATCAATATTGTTTATTAATTTCGCTTTGTTGTGTCGAAAAAGTGTCTGAAAAATGAAATATTTATATTTAAGAAGAATAAAATGATCATTTTACATATCAAAGTCTCACCATGGATCGTTATGGTGTCTTATGTCTTACGATAACACAAAGTCTCGCTTCATAACATGTCAATGAAAATTCAAAAAGTCAACAGAACAATTTCATAATTAGGTAAACAAATTTTAATATTTACCGATTAACATTTTGATATATGAAAGGAATTATAAATTATGTTGCTAATAATAGTTGCATTGATTGTGTTATTTTTTTTATTGAAGTACTAATTTGGATATTGTGAATTGCATGAAGTTATGATTCAGACGAATTTTTACATTCCACCACCACCGCCGCCACTATTCGTTGGTTGTTCAGTGGTTGAGCTCGTACCATCATTCATACCACCTGGGCCCATGCCACCTCCACTCATTCCTCCTCCACCCATTCCACCTCCACCCATTCCATCGTGATGGTGTGGACTTGGTAAAGCCTCTGCTTGACAGGTCCTGCCAACTTTATAAAAAATTTCAAATATATTCTCTTTTTTATTTTTCATCCAATATTTTGATATGATTGAACTATTATATTTATCGTTACTCATTATCGTTGTTATTTTTGATAGTACCAATACGTACATATGACGAGCGCTGCCACTACAGTAAAGACAAATCGAATATTCGTGCAAAACATTTCAAAAATTTATGAGAAGCTCTGTAACTCACGCACATTTATATGATTTCATTTCGGAGTGTTCTTACTGTTATCTATTTCTTGTTACTCGAAAAAATTATAATTTACTCGTTATCTATTAACAATTGACTTTAATTATAATCTTGTTTATTTATCAATAGCAATAACGACACGACAGTTGTCGGAACTTTGTTCAGAAAATATACGATAGTTGGAATTATTATATAATTTTTCAAAACAATTTGTAACTGTATCATTTTTTGTCGGTTAAATACAATTTGATACATCTTCGAATGTGTAATGTTCTATTAAAAAACATTTTGGAATTGTGAATGTTATAAAAGTGATGATAATGCTTCAAGTATTGGACGAGACGTTTGGGAACATTTCTAAATTAATATTTTGGTCGAATTTTTTGATCGGAACCAGTAAATTCAGGTCAATTTTACGAAGGACAATATGAAAATTGATAAACTGCAATACAGTTGATAATTGTTGCCATTACGTTTTTTTTTGTTGACTCATATTGCATTAACTTAGTGTTATTATTTGCATTTATGAATAATTGGAAATGTAACAATTTGAAATATCCTTCGGGAATTCTGCATAGAGTGACATCACTTTTAACAAAAATATTATAAAGGTCGAATTTGTCATTTAAAATGATTGACAGTTTTGGTATTTGTTGTCATCGAACAAAAACTTGTCATTTAGTTTGTACATTACAATAATTGCAATATATTAAATATTATAATGTACAACAAATTGATAAGGATATTTGGTGGAAGAAAATGTTTGAAATATTTCGAAGAAAAAAACTTGTATTATTAATGAGTATTTTTGTGCCGATGAGGAGATTTAGTGGACTACAAAAAAATAAATCTTCTAGCAACGTCATCGGTTATTCAAGTTCATGTGTGATCCTGGACTTTCTTCTGATGATTCTAAATAAATGAATGAAGGTAGTAGCCCAATGTGATGGCTGAAATTTCGAAGTTTTTCCGTGAATTTTTGTTAACAAGAAAATAAACTGCGATCATTTTGTAATTTTGACATATTTTTATTAGTAGTTTGTAGTGTTAAAAACAAATTTTTTTTATTCAATTTTACATTAATTTCTTCATAATATTTTGATAATAATATGGCGAAAAGTATGTAACAATAATATACATAAAAAAAGAAACAAACAAAAAATGGCGGACTTGTAAAAAAAAAGGTTCTCAAAACCTAATTTTCCTGTTGATAAATTGCTTAAAAACAATTATTGATTATTAAAAAATTGAATGTTTTAGAGGTTAGGTATTTAGCTATGTGTGTCTAGAATATCTGGGTAAATTTTCAGCCAAATTGGTTGAGTAATTTTGAATCAGTGCTTCCCCAAAACTCCTCAACTTTTTTTCAAGGACTCCACTTCGACTTAAAATCTTGTAAAGAAATCAATGTAACATTAAGAAAAAAATTTTTTTAACACTTCAAATTACCAATAAAAATATGCCAAAATTACGAAATGATCGCATTTTATTTTTTTGTTAAGAAAAATTCACGAAAAAACGTCGAAATTCCAGTCGTCACACTGGGCTTCTGCTTGAAGAAAAAACAGGTTGGAAAAATCAAAAAAATGTGAAGCATTTTGTTGAAAATTCAGTTTATTAATTAATTATCAATCTTTGTTTTAAATGAAAATCAATATTGGAAATGAATGGAAAGATTCATCATCGTGCGATAGGATATGATGAAAAAAAAAAATCTTATTTAAGTCTAACAGTTTCATCGTGTTTTTTTATTTATCCATTATCGATTTATAAACATTTTTTTATATTAGGAAAATTAAGGAAAATTACGATTAAAAATCTTCAAAAATTCTCTTTTGGAAATTCCACTTCAACTTGTAGAAATTTAATCGAAATCATTGGTTAAAATATAAAATTAAAATCAACGAAAAACATGGATAAAAACTTGTAAAAAATTATATCTACTGAATGACATCAATTCTGGTCAACCACTAAACCTGAAAAAAATAAACATAAATTCACACACTCACATGAATATTTTAAAGATTGACACACAATATAAACATGTGAATTCACTCACTTCCAAAATTGTTTATCCAAATTTTAGTGCATTGTTTTGCTTTTAACAAATCTTTGAGACGAAGGTCGTGACTTGCGTGAAATTGTGTCTGTGTGACAATGAAATACTTTGTTGGATAAATTCACCGATGCATGAAATCCTTTTTTTTTTTATCAATGTCATACGTGTTGTTGAAGAAAATGTTTAGCACCATTAAATATCTAAGTCAATTCATAATTTGTCTATGTTTTGTATTCATATCTTATTTCATTTATTTATTTTTTTTTTCTATTGTTATTTTATATCATAAAATTCTTTTGGGTCACCACATAAATATTCCGTGATGCATCATTTGCACGTGTCTCCATGACACTCATAAACACACGCCTATATTTATGATTCAGAAAAACATATTAAATTGAGGATGTGAGTTGACGTTATTCGTCACTGTTTTACATACGTGTTCATTGAAAGACTGTAAAGTTTCTTCACAATGTATATTCTCATTTAAAAACTAAACAATTTACCATTTATCTGTTATCGTAGATATTTCATTACTTGCCTTACATGATCTTTTTCCATAGAGTATGTGTGACATAACATATTTTTATTTCTTTACATAACCAAACAATTGTAAATTCAAATCACACGATAACAACAAATTACTATCATAAATAAATTCATGAATTATATTCCTACATAATTAAAATCCGAAATTCTCGCAATGTGTTTCAATTAATTGTTAAAAATTTATGTTTTTTTCTCACTCATTTATATTATTAAAAAACCCAGAAATTATTTATAATACAAATATGAATGATTAATTATTTAATTGTAATGAGAAATTTTTCTGATTACATCATTCATAGGAAATAAAATATTATTGTTGGTATATCTTTTTTCTTTGCTTTATTGTTGACAGGAGCACTTGTACGATGCACTTGAATAATTGCAAACTCGTTCAGTTTATAATGATTCATTTTACATATATAAGGATATTTAATTGTGCATGCGCGTGCGGCGCCGTCGTGGATTTTCTCACGCTATTGTAGAAAAAGAACTCGTTCGATCAATGGTGCCCCACCCGTTTCAAGTTATATATAAATATTAATTAACTATTCATTGAAACGAATTCACATGAATGGTGAATCACAAATTTTTTTTTTACCAACAGAAAAAATAGTATTTTATGTCAGTGGAATTTCACAGGGAAAATTTAACACAAAAGTTTCGAACAGTCAATCACTTCAGCCTATTCCGCCTATTTTAGGCAGAAAAAAAAATTAACGTCATCCATAATAATAACAATTTTAATTATACAATTCCCTGGTATTATTGTTAGTTAATTTCGACATAATATTTCATGAATACACTGGTGAAGACTGCTGAATTTTTCTTTTTTTTATCTTCTTCACTGTTTCTATTCAACGTACTTGAACTCAGAGATTTGAGGCCGAGTTAATTGTGGGACCGTCATTTGTTATCTCTTTATAAACATTATATATGAGCATTGTTTTCACGACGTCACATGAAATACGTTTCTCTCAAATATCTATCATCACTTTTACTCAATATCATACTTATTAATGTACATTCTATAAAGAAAATAAAATTATTTTAATTAATAAATATCACATTATTTTAATAACCTTTTTATCACAAATATTCTTGGCAAAAGGTTTTTCTCTTCTTGAGACTGCGAGTACTCTATAGAATCAACTACACATTGATTTCCAATAACAGAGCGACACTCTCATTAATATAAATTTCAACAATAGAAAATAATTTCATATAAAATTTCGTCTGACTTTTCAATGTTTTTACAAAAAATAATTGAAATTATAAATCTTTGTGACTTATTAAAATTTACTTCAACAATAAAACAAAATTTCTCCACAAAAATTATACAAATATAATTAAAAATTGACAATTTGAATTATTCAAAAATTGACAATAATTTTTTTTATTCTTTTGTTCATCCCCCAGTTCGATTCCTCATAATTTCCCTTTCAATAATAATTCCCAACTTTTCCATCCTAAAAATCCATCACTCAATAAAAAACAATCAATACCATTCACTACTTCACATTGACATCACTAATTCAAACAAAAATGGAACAACATCAACATAAAATATATTTCCCTACACTCACAAATATTCATCTATATCTATACATAAACATTAAATGCACAGTTACGCAAACTACCGGCACTTTACCACCATTATATCCATGTAATGTAAGAGTAGTCCTTACGATGTGAAATATGTCTCTCGCGTCATCAGTTGAATTCATGGCCACCGGTAGTCTGACCTAGACTAGTTGACGTGTTCTGTTGCGCTCTATACACACACACACACACTTGTAATAAATAAACAAATATATATATATATATACATCAAATTAGCTTACATTCTTGTGATCAACGTGAGACTATCCTTCGAAATAAGAGTAATATCTTTATGACGACATTTATTTACTAGGCGTGGTTTGTTTTGTTTCATTTGTCAGCTTGTACAAGTACATATATACATATACATATGAGCAGTGGTAAAAACGACGGTGTGTCGCGGCAATGTACATGACGACACTTATTTTATTTTTATTTCATTACAACTACGACAGAACAACAATGGCAATAGCTATATATTCATCGATGTCTATTATGTTAAAACTATTTTATTTAGTGCGTCTAATAATTATTTTTTCACACACCTGAACTTTTTTGTTGTTATTATTATTATCTGAATCACCTGTGATATTATGAAATGGTCAAGGACGAATTTATTCAAGAAATAATATTATATAATGATTTGTTTTATTTGATTGTTGAGTGTTTTGTTGATTTATAATATGAGACGAATATTATTTTTTGTGGAATTTTTATTCAGTGTTAAGCGGAATTAATTTAGAAATTGGGAAAAGAAAAATTTATGGAAATAAAACGTAGATGGTAATTATGTAACACGTCATTGGAAAATTGTTGTAATTTTGTATTCTCATCAGTATATTTATTTGTGATTCGTTTGATTATGTATGTGGTGAATCATATCAATTTTAAATCTCGATTCATCTTCGAGTCATTCGATATCTGCTGCACGAAAGAACGAATGCATCACTTCCTGTCCATTATTAGAATGTAACTATGATTTATTTTTTTTTTTTTCTTTGAGGATAGAAAAATGATGAGTGAATTAGTAGAGAGTTACAAAGTCAATTGAACAGAGATAATATTTGTATTTAAAGTTTTATTATTTTGAATTGTTATTTTTATGCAGAAGATTGTG
Organism: Meteorus cinctellus; assembly: GCA_030523045.1. Classification (NCBI taxonomy): domain Eukaryota; kingdom Metazoa; phylum Arthropoda; class Insecta; order Hymenoptera; family Braconidae; genus Meteorus; species Meteorus cinctellus. Next base: position 14,936 of record JAPYZF010000375.1, read on the forward strand.
ATGATTGTGTTGGATGTTGATATAAATTTTTTATGTATTGAATTTTAAGGAAAATAACATTTAAAAATACTCATTAAAAGTTGAGAGATTGGAACTATATTGCAATTTGTGATTTGATGTTTTATGAATTGACATGAATGAACCTGTTCACCCTAACTGGCATTTGGACATGGACCTTCATTTTCACACAACAAAAACAACAGTTTTTTAATTATAACAAATGGAAATAGTCTTTGGAAAGTTAGAATTGAAAATTAATAATAATATTAAATGGAAATTAAATTATTCCAAGTGCCATGACAATGAGAAACAACAAGAAACGTCATTTTCTTCTGATGTTTTTTTTTGTTTCAAGTTCATTTACCTTTTCTTTTAGTCAACAATTACAAATGAAAATTACATTTCCAATTGATATAAATTCATGACAAAATTAATCTGATATAAACCCTAACCGAAGCAGAAAGTAATAGTAATTAAAATTTGTAGAACCCCAAAAATATCAATTAATTGTGAACTCCATTTTTATTATTCTTCAAATGCTCTCTATCATTTTGAAATAAACAAAATATCATAACAATTCCCTGAGATCGTCTCTAAATAATACAAAACTATGTTCGACAGTGTCACCACAAATAATATTAATCACCACCATACAAAAAAACATTCATCAAAAATCCACCATGAAGAAAGCGAACTATTTTTCTCTCCTTCAATACAAAATTATTCATGTCGAAACAGAAAATAGTTTCGACCACCAGTACAAGCGCGTGCTGTTGAACAATACATCATAATTGAAAACGACAACAAACAATATACGAAGAAACGAATGAAATAATGAAAGAAAAAAAATAATAATAAGAAAAGAACAGTAATAATAAAATTGAAAAGTAACGACCAACACCAACGCAAAGCTCAAAACCATCGTGAGAAAAATGTCCACGTTATGATGCAAGTGACTTCTTCATTGCTTTTGCTTTGTCTATATATTCCATATGCATTCTATTCATCCTCCGCCCAAGAGATGTTCCTCCTTCTTGCGTTTTGTTCATCAACTGTCATTCCACCATTTTTATAATTTTCCCCTTTTCTATTTATTTACTTATTCATTTATTACATTATATTTTTTTCTCCATTTATTCATTCGTGCACGCACATGATCCTCCACCCATAATATACCTCCACCTTCATCGTCATTTACCTACTCCATCACTCAGAGTCTCCTACTTTTGCAAGAACAACTATAGCTTCAGAATATAAACGACACATAGTTGTATATACATATTCAATCCCTTCTCCTACCTTTTTTCCCATTACTAACATGATGACCTCTCGTATCGCTCGAAGTGCTCGCACGTAGAGATAAATGTATACGTACGGGCCTATGTCACATTTAGTAACACAACGAGTGAAGACCTGACGAGTAACTCACGAGATTTGTAGTTTTATTTTGCTATTTTGTATTTAATCTGTTCTAGTCTGAATCAAAATTTATATACAAACATTTTCATCAATTGTTTCACGAATTTTCAAATTGGTCTAAATTTAATTTTAGTATTTGAATATTTTTATTATTTTATTCCTCTTTTTTTATTATAGAATTTGTTCCTTTATTTTTATTACTTTAAAGTTAAGAGATAATAAATAAATCGTGACAATATTATCGAATGATGGAGGTGCTTCATCGGCCTGTGCTCGTGGTCGTAATTGGTCACAGTGCATGGAGATGCGTAAGTTGTGTGGGTGAAATTAATTAGTGTGAATTAGTTGAAATATCTGATAATTTTCAACTGTTAAATATTTAAATCACAATTATTTATCATCATTTTAATTTGATTATAAACATCGAATGAATCTATCCCAATTTTTTTTCATCTTATCATCCTCAAAACAAAAAATCTAGAATTCATTTCAATCTTGTGTGGTAGAAGCTTTGGGTCATATGTAAATTCATAATTGATTGATAGACATATTGATTTCCAGTCAATCAAACAGTATTGAATGAAAAAGAAATATTGCAAGAGGAATTCTATTCATTCATTTTATCTGGTATAGGTGACAACATGTCTATTACTTGTTCTCTCATTCACAATCGTTTCGTGTCAATTGGATTTGCCACCATTGACTGACGAACGTGCTGATGATTATAATCGTGGTGATGGATACAATCGTGATGATGGATACAATCGTGGTGATGGATACAATCGTGGTGATGGATACAATCGTGGTGATGGATACAATCGTGATGATGGTTATAATCGTGGTGGTGGATTTGATCGTGATGATGGGTACAATCGTAATAGTGGCAGATTAAACAACATTGATTATAAAAATCTTTTTGCAAGATTAGATTTTCAAGGAGCTGAACGTTGTAGTAATAATGTTCTAGCTCAATGGGAATATGAAACAAATGTCAACGAATATACACAATTGCAAGCGGTGAGTAATATAAAATTTAATAAATTAATACAAAATATTATTTATAGAGTCATTTTTTTACTAGAATATTCTTCAACTAAAATTACATAATCAATAACTCACATGAATCCACTTTATTGTCATTAATATCGATTTGTATGAAATTGAAGGTAAATTATACCCTGACACATCCACCCACACATGTCCATTAATTTCTTTTTTTTTGGTGATATAGCCACCATCTTTAAATAGGGGACACGTTTTTATTATCGATGACATGAAAAACTTTCGCTTTTATCTTTATGACCTGATTTTTTTTTTCGCCACTAAATAGTTCAAATTTGTTTTTCTTTTTCTGTTTTTTTTTATCCATCAAATATTCCATTACTCGATAAATAAAACAAAATAAATGAAAAATAATATAACTGAGCTATTTCAATGAACAAATTTTATTTATTGTCGGTGAATATGAAAGGAATTGTTATCTAAATTTCTGGGAATTTTTATTATTTAATAATCTATGTAGAGAGTAATATTAACACAAGTCCTCGACCTCTTCTAAACACGCGGATTCGTGGGACCGATTTGTATTGCTGATGTGTGTCTCGTGCCACGTGAAATATTTTTTTTCTTCTTCATTTTTCTTCCCATCGAGACATAGACACGAAATGTATATAACTATGCAACGTATACCATATACAACTGCAATCACAATTTCATTTGTTGTAGTTCATTGTCTAGAAACGAGAAAGGGCGTGCACACTATTGCATTTTGTATTTAATGTACAAGAGACTTGATACGAGAAATGTTCCCAAGTGATGCCATTGTCTATTCGTTGCCATGTGCGATTAAAATATTGAGTAACGTAAAACAATTCGCACAACACGACAACACTTTGGTTCTTCTTATTATTATTTTCATTATTTTTTTTCTCTTTTCATTTAAACATCAGAAAGACTGGGAATAGAATAAAATTAATTCAACTACAATCACGTATAACTTACGTGTCGATAATTGTTATTAATAATGATATAATTATTATTTCATAATTTATCGTGAGAACTATTTTTGAATAAGATTTTCACTTTCTTTCTTTTGCAATAATTTGTATTACTGTGTAGCTATTCATGCAGGTCAATGACATATTTACTTATCGCTCGACAGATAAAAACTAATAATTATAAACGTTAGAAATGCACTTGCACTTGCACCATAAAATATACTATTTCCTGCTGGGTATTGACACAATATAATTCCTATATTATTATTCTCACAGACTGTTTTCCATTATTGAAAGGAAAAAAAGTGACGATTGCAATCAACTAGGCAATCAGACAATATAAATAATTGAAAATTAATTATTAATCCATTTCTGTTATTAATTCGCTATAATTATAAATTATTGAATGAATAATCTAGAAAATGAAATTAAATTATTAACATTGACATTGTTATATAAAATAAATTTTTTTACTTTAGTTGGAAGCACAACGTCAATATGCTGAATTTCAAAATCAAGCTTGGCATTTAATTTCAAAAATTGATATTTCTAACGAACGTGATCCACTACTACGAAGACGGTTGAGATATTTGTCAGTTGTTGGACCAGCAGCTTTGCCACCAGATCAATTAGACAGAGTGAGTTTAATTCTAATAATTTATCAATCATCCCCTTTTATTTATTTATTTTTATCATTCATAATTAACGTCAAAAAATGTAAGTTATTATGTCAAGGTTGTAATTAAACCACATCTATGCACTCATACACAAGTTCAATACACACATAAACACACACAGTTGTCAGTATTGTGAGAAATATCGTTCAACCACAATACAACTGTCACACACAAGTGTCATTCATTTAAAAAAACACGTTCTCGTTAATGTGTGAGAATTAACTGTGAAAATAAGTGAAAAAAGAAAAAAAGAAAATAAATAAAAACAAAATTGTACAAATCATCAATGCATGAACGAGACATCTTTAACTCATTGAAGAAGACATGTAAATTCTTCCCTTCATATAATATCCGGCCCCGTCGCATTATATTAAATGCACTCACGTGCTTACGTAATTTTTTTGTAAGCATCGTAGTTAATTTATATATATTCTAACGAAGGTGTGGAACATTTTTTTTTTTTTTTTTTTTTTTTTTTTTTTTTTTTTTTTTTTTTTTTTTTTTTTTTTTTTTTTTTTTTTTTTTTTTTTTTTTTTTTTTTTTTTTTGATAACAATGGTAATTTTCATGGTTATTATATTATTCATGAGTTCAAATGAAATCCATACCTTTCCAATCACTTTTTTTTGTTCTTACTTTATCTTTAATATTCTTCACTTTTTTTTTTTTATTGTTATTTTTAGTAATAAAAAATAGTTTGTTTGCCAAGCAAAAATATGTCAGGTGTATTATTGATGTTTATGATGTGGTTTGATGTCTATTAAATAATTTGTAGGTCAAAAATGATTAAAGCATTGGAAAAAATAAAGTGGAAAATGTTAAAATATATTTTCTATGATATTGTAAATGTGTATGAACGATTCAACGATTAGTATTAACGCATTAGAGCACAAAAAGGCGTGCGTTTGTTATGGAAATTAAACACAGATGTATTTAAAATGCTTTCTCCTATGTATATTTATGTATATCAATTGTATTTATGTTTCAGTACAATCGAATAATAAATGACATGCTTGCAATTTACAACTCTGCAACTATATGTGCATATAATGAACCATTCCGATGTGGACTTCGATTATATCCAGGTATTATATTGAAAAATTTTGTTTTATTTTTTTGTTTAATTTAATTATTAATACAAAAAGTGTCTGTGGCGATGACAAATGAAATGAAAAGAAAAAAATATATAAAATTCGTAATCATTAATAGCTTGAGAAAATATTTATCATTGAAATTTATTGCAAATTTATTCAATCGTGCGGTTACTTAAATGTGTACGTGCGTGCAAAGTGAATTACGGAACAAGATCGAACATGATATTTCATTTTATTTTATTGTGGAAGTCGCGAATGATTTCTATGTACGTGAATCTGTTGCTTGCACTACAAATATCATCGTGAAAGCCAACGTGCAATGTGTATATATGTTTATATATATATACATGTATATGTTTATAGTTATTCAATGTGTTTGTGTGAAGTGAAAATCAGTCGAGAGAGTGTGTTATACCACAACTAATAAAGTGGTAGCGAAAAATAGATAAATTGATGAATGAATGAATTAATAACGAAGAATTTATAATATGCAGGAAATTGATTTTATTATTGAATGTTATTTATATATTTATTTCTTATTTAGTATTGATATGTGAAAATTATTTATTTTGTTTGTCTTTTTGTCATGAAGAAATTGCGCGGATCATGGCAAAAAGTCGCGATTGGGATGAATTGCAGTGGACGTGGGTAGAATGGAGACGACGCAGTGGTCCTCAGATACGTGACCTTTACGGTCAATTAGTTACACTGAATAACGAGGCAGCAAGGTTGAATAGTGAGTAATATGTATGATTGATTTTAATTTAACACGAGAATAAAAAGGAAAATATATAGGAATGATTTGACCTGACGAGAGTTTTCATTCTTTTTTTTTTAAGTTTTTTTGAAAAGATGAGCAGAATTTTTTAATTTTCTACAAATTTCATTCTTTATACAGAGAATTTTTCTCTGATTAATTTATTAATCGCAAAATGTTAAATGATCTAAAGTTAAATTTTTTGTTTATTAACTATTGCTGTGTTTTAAGAAAAAAAAAATTATATGCAAATTTTTGTTAGATTTTTATTGTGAAATATTTAAGAAAACAAAATTGATAAAATTACAAATTCAGATTCTATTGAATGTTTTATTCCTTGATAAATTTTTTTTTGTAGATAAAACATTTGCTCGACCATAGAAAAAATTTTTTTAATGAAGGGAACGATATGATATTATTTATTTATTAAAAAATTTTAATTGGTAGCTCATAAATAATTATTCAATCCAGATTTCACTGACGCTGCTGATTATTGGACATTTCCATATGAATCTTCAAACTTCCAACAAGAGATTGATGAGGTATGGGATGGTATCAAGCCATTGTATGAGGAACTGCATGCATACATTAGGAAACGGCTGCGTGATAACTATGGATCAGATAAAATTGGAGGGCATACTCCACTTCCAGCACACATTTTAGGTAAAACTTCATATTGAACTTTCTCTAAAACAGTTGATGTCATCACCATCATTATTAAAGTTTGACGATTATTTATTCTAATGTAATAATTAATGATTTAGGAAATCCTTGGGCGCAGTCATGGACAAATTTGTTAGATATTACAACGCCTTATCCAGGAAAATATTACATGGACGTAACAGAGGAAATGATTGCTCAGGTAAAAGTTTATAATGTAATACAACAGTGTAGAGAAAAGAGAAAACTTCTTTTTTTAAATTTGCTCATGAATAATTTTATATTGTTTTTGTTTCTTAATTCTACATTGAATTTCTTCTTTCTATTTTTTTTCTTCTATTTGTATCTCTTTGTTCTTTATTTTTTATTATTACATATCATAATTATTTATTATTTAAAAAATAGGGATATACACCAATTGATATGTTCCGGATTGGAGAAGAATTTTACCTCTCGCTCAATCTTAGCGCAATGCCTCCAGAGTTCTGGGCCGGAAGTGTTCTGGTTGACCCAGGTGACCGACCATTAATCTGTCAGGCTTCCGCATGGGATTTTTGCAATCGTGTTGATTATAGGTAAATAATAAAGAATATAAAATTAAATATAAATATACAATTAAGTCATCATTCAGACTGTTGCTATAGACATAGTTATAATTGTGGTGCTAACGATTGAAACCTCGTGCATCGAATTTTCACCGATTTCTATTCTATTGTTGCTTTCAATTTATTGTATATTATATTATTTTCTAATGAGAAGAGTTTTGATCATTTACATTTTTTATTATTACTATTAATCTCTGAATTGTGCAATTTAAATTCTGATTGAAACAAAGATCTTCTTTTCTAATTGATTGATAAATCATAAATTTCTGAACCAGATAATAATAATTATCCTCATAAATATTTTGGACAGGTGACAAATGCAAATTATTCCAATGATTAAACATAATCAATATTTAGTTGAATTGTTGAAAAAGAGTTACATCTTCGCAATTTTTTAGTAACGAATATATTTCGTTTTTACATCATAAAACGAATATTTTTAAATTATAGTAATTATTATTGATAAAAAATCTCCATCTAGATATAAATTCTTATTGAACTCAAATCAAAATATTCAAAGCAATTCAGGATTAATTATTTCCAATTTGATATTATTTTTGTACAGTCAAATTTCAACTCATTGGATTAAAATCCATCATTTGCAATTCTGCTTTTCTTTAATATTTCACAATATTTAATAATTTTCACTTCTTTTGTTTCAGAATCAAAATGTGTACCAAAGTATCCATGAAAGATTTGATTACTGTTCATCATGAAATGGCGCATATTCAATATTTCTTACGATACAGCAATTTACCACGTGAATTCAGAGACGGTGCTAATCCAGGTAATATCCAATATCGATAAATAATCATTCTCATATGTTAAGACCAACCATACAAATATTTCAATATTTCCAAAACAAATTTTCAATACAGACATTCATCAACCCATGTAAAATAAGAGCAGCAATTTACGTTTCTCTTTTTAATTGGATAAGAAAAAAAAACACGAAGAGGTAACACCTGAGAATAAACGTCGCATGTCCATTGAGTGTTGTTAGAAATGAGTAAATAAATTGTGCTCTCAAATCTATAATCGACACATAAACACTACTCGTCCAGTAAAGTAAATTCATATCAATTTCCACAATTATGACGAAAAATAAATCACAGGCATTTACTATTAATAAATACGACTGCCATATTATAAACTGTTTATTAATGTCGTATCATTCGTTTAAATGAAAAATAATATAGTGGATATGTGAAGTGACATTTACCATTTACTACATTATACAATATCATGAAACAATAAAAATCCAATATTGCAACTGTGTAATACCCCACCATCAACTTAACTGGTACTTTGGAGAATATATGATTAACTATGTGTGCATTTACGAGCCATGAAACTCTCAACGATGTCTAATCAGCGGAAGATCAAAAGCGAATGATCTGGGCATACTCAAACTTCTAAATACACACGTACACAAACATTTTTTTTTCATATGTTTATTACGTGACTTCATAATTATCGCACTTTCACCATAGCGAAATGAAACATACAATTTTCTGTCTACCGGAACTGTTCGTGTCGTGCACGATATAAAGTCTCTTACTGTTTAAGGAAGTCTCACAGTAAAATTGTTCATTTTCATTTAATTATAAATCTATTGCTATCAAATACGTAGTCATTACCTAATCATAATTATAGTCGTCGTCAATTTAATTCCTTAAAATGGCGAAAGATTGAAATATTAATAAAAATAATATTAATTCAATTGTTATGTTATCAGGATTTCATGAAGCAGTTGGTGAAGCTGTTGCACTTAGTGTTGGAACACCAAAACACTTACAAAAATTAGGATTGGCAAATAAATATGTCGATGAACCAGCGGCTGATATCAATTATTTATTCTCATTGGCAATGGAAAAACTTGTGATGTTGCCATTCAGTATAGCAGTTGATAAATGGCGTTGGGATATTTTTAAAGGAATTGTCAATCGTGATGAATATAATTGTCATTGGCATCGTTTGATGGAACTTTATGCTGGAATCAAACCACCAGTTCTGCGATCAGAGGATGACTTCGATCCTGGTGCGAAATATCACGTTCCAGCTAATGTTCCTTATATTCGGTGAGTAATTCATCAATACATTTTATTTATTTAATTATAGTTCTACCAATATCAAAAATCATAGCAAGAATTTTTCTTTCTTTGGTTTTTATTACTAATTAAAACAAAAATGATACAAAAACGTTTAAAAGTATAAAATATAAATCACATTTATGGTGATAGTCACTACTCGTCATATCGCCAGTTGAATTTGAATTTTCCCTTCTGAATTCAATCAAATTTAATATTGACGATTGTTATTGTATAAAAATTTCTCTTCAATTTCCTATATCACATTATTTGGAAATGAATTAATACGTGGGTAACCATGATCAATAATAGTAATCAACTACCATCGATCTCCAAACGAATATACATTAGATAAAAAAACATCAATAACCGTGGTGAGATTCAAATCCCGAACCACCATAATTACTGCCAGAAAATTCATGTTGTTGTGGCTCATGATGTTCATGGTGTTCATGATGTTCGATTGGTTGATGATGTTCATGATGTTCATACTGTTCATGATGTTCATGATGTTCATGATGAACGGGATATGGTACAGGTACTTTGACAGGATAGGGAACAGGTTTTGCTACTGGAATAGGAACATGTTTAGTGACATGGACAGGAACAGGTCTATCCACTGGTACCTTGACGGGATAGGGTACAGGTTTATCAACTGGATAGGGAACATGTTTTTCTATGGGATAGGGTGCAGGTACATGAACCTTAACAGGAACTGGTACAGGTTTTTCTACTGGTACTGGAACTGGTCGATCCACGTGAACTTTTACGGGATAGGGTACAGGTTTATCAACCGGGTAGGGCACGTGCTTTTCAACTGGTACAGGATAGGGTTTGATAATGTGAACTGGATATGGCTTGTCAACGTGAACTTTAACTGGATAAGGTACAATTTTTTCCACTGGATATGGTTGTGGTACATGGACAGGCACTTTAACTGGATAGGGCACAGGTTTTTCAACCGGGAACGGATGTGGCACCGGCACTTTAACTGGATAATGAACCTTTTTCTCTACTGGATAGGGCTGCGGTACATATACTTTATAAGGCACCGGTCGGTCAACCGGAACATGAACTGGATAGTGCACTTTCTTTTCAACTGGATACGGTGCTGGTATATGCACGGGCACTTTGACATAGACCTTGACTGGCACTGGAATTTTTTTTTCCACTGGATATGGCTCGGGTACATGAACCTTTACTGGATAAGGCACTTCCTTCTCCACTGGATAATGAACTTTTTTCTCAACTGGATATGGAACTTTAATATTCTTCACAATTGTTATTTCCTTGACTTTTGCTTCTTCATGGCCACCGCCGCCATAAGATTGTCCAAATGATCCATCAAAAGAACCACCATGAAAACCACTGTCGCCATGTTCGCCACCAAAAGAATAGGTATCGTGACTAGAAAATAGTCCTTCATATCCACCACCGTAATTACCCTCAGAGCTGTACAGTCCACGTTTTTCTTGTTTCTTCTCGCCTGTATTTTCAAGTGATGCTTTTGATGATTCAGCTGCTTCTGAATCTGGTTCAATTTTTTTCTTCTCTTCAGTACTATCAGCGGCTATACCGACCACCAATGCCAGCGCCAATAACTTCGTAAACTAAAATCGAATTATACAATGATGATTGAAATGAAAAACACATGTGTTATAATTGATATTATCCATTGGCGATTAATCAATTGTTTATTAAACTTACGGGTAAATTCATCGTGTTGTTTCTTTCGTTATCTGGTCTTCGTCCAGAGACTTAACTGGATTGATCCCCCCATGGCGCTATGGTCTTTATATATACTCAAGCGATGCGGTGCTTTCCCCGCCTACGTCCTACAATTCCCCCCGCATACTTTACAGTTGAAAGTAAAATGTTTATATCCATGTGTGTGCAACCAATATCCACATGACGGTATATATTCTTATTGTGCACATCATCATTTATAAACAAATTCAATTACACATACATACACTAAATAAATACAGTATATTTTCCTGGATTATGTATAGTGAATAGATTTCAAAGATTTGTATTCATTGCTTCGCTAACGATCTCCAAGCATGTAACGATTCTTAGAAGAAAAAAAGAATCCCCACCTAAACAATAACAACAGAAAAAAAATATAAACATAAATTTATTCTGTGTGTACATCTCGATTTATGCGGAAGAATTGATCAAATAAATTTACATATTGTTTCAAATATTGGAGGTAAAATGCAGTTACTGTTGCATGAGAATGGACATACCGGAAGATGAATAATAATAAGAAAGGAAATTATATTCAGATGAAGAATAATAAATTATGCAATTGTGATAGAAAAGAATTTTTAATTGACTATCACAATGAAAAATTTTAAAGAAAATATGAAATAGAGATCTATTTTGAAATTATTCATTTTTTCTTCGACAATACATCTTGAGAATTCATTTCAAATAGGATTATGTATTTTTTTTTACTTTGAGATATATAGTGAAAGTATAATTTGAAATATACGGATGACGTGATTCCCTATTTGTTATTGTATTACATTGTTGTTACTTTCAACTCAATCAGATATTATACCATCTGTATATATCAATCGGCTTTGAAATAAACTAAACGGTTTTATTATATGATAAACAATAGTGTCCATGTGTGATTTAGTACATGATTGGAATTATATCGAGTACATACATACGATCATTTCCTGTTTTGATTTTAATATCTTGTCGCGGTTTAATCACCATCACTGAAAAGAGAGAGTGTCAGTAACAGGGAAGACTTGTCCAGCTGGATAATAAACGAGATTTTCATTCACCATCATTTTCCATCTGTCAGTTCACGTGAATTTATTAATAATCATGAAATAATTTATTAAAAAATGTTGAACAAAAATAAAATCCAGGATGGATAATATACAAACATTTATTAAATGACATTCTTGCAGTTATTTATTGCATTCTTGAACAAAAAACAAATAACAAAAAATTGGTACGTAAATGATTAAATAATATACAGTTATTGAAATTCATCAATAAGTTGATGTCTGGTCATTAGAATTCTTTGAATTTTTCACTTCTGGATAGTAATAAATTGGTTTTATTGGTTGGGGAAGTGGTGGACGATGATAATAGTGAATTGTTGGTAGAGCTTGAGTAATCTTGAATAATTTTACGGGACGATACAACACAGTACTTTCTGGAACATTAGATTGATGTGTTTCATGGCCTTTCTCTTGTGACTGTGCCGTCTGTTCATGTGAAATTTTCTGATAAGAAACGTATGGATAAAATTCACGAAGTTCTGTTACAGTCACAGGATGTATCAGTGTTTTTATTGGAGTTTCATGTTGATTTATATCACTTTGTTCACCTCGGAATGGTGGACCATGTTGGAAAGTGTTATCATTATTTTGTTCTATTTGTGAATCTCTGTATTTATAATTGTCATTGACAATTGCGCGTTTAAATAATCGACCGCGCATGATCTCAGCAACAGCCAATTCGCCAGCTTCTTTCTCTTTTACAATTCGCTCATATTCTTTGCGCGTTGCCGGTGTGTAAACGAAACCAGGAAGTTGCTGTGTCTTGTCGGACTTCCTTACGCTGGAGTGAGATACACGAATGGTCTCAGTCTCGCTCGACGAGTTACCACTTTCAAGCGCCTTTTCTACTGCCCTCTCTGCTACTCTCTCAGCAGCTCGCTCTACTGCTAATTCTGCTGCTCGCTCGAGTTCCTCCTTGCGACTAGCGGAACCAGTCAGAGCAACACTCAAACATAGAAAGGCAACGCCAAACAACTGCACCACCTAATTAATCATGTGAAACATTTTTGGGATTAATGTTTGAATTTGAATTGATAATGTTTAAAATTTGTTTCCATTTAGAAAATTCATTTATTCCGTTTTGATTTTAGTGGTACATTGCGAGTGATGTGATTTTGATTTTTATTGTTGGATTATAGATTTATGATTATTATTTATTGATTCCTACCTGATCAAAGGATCGCGAAATGATTTAAAGCTTATCAGCACAATGATTTTATATTATTGATTTAATGAATAAAAGTAAAAGACAAATTTTAAATTAGTACAAACCAAATTTTTCTGTCTCATAGTTGTGACGAATTTATCTTGCAGTAGAATAACAAACGTCTTCCAAAAGCAAACTAGATGTTGAAGATAAAATCTTGGGCAATATATATACCCACCAAGACTTTCGCTTCACCAATAAAAATACGGTTTCATTATCCTTAAGACTATATTGAACAATAAAATATTTACAAATGTAAGATCATCATTATATGTTGATTTATGTTCAATAGTTAGTGAAATTTACATCTAAAAAGTTTGGGTGGAGTTGAAGAAAACGAGAAAAATAATTTTCTTTATTCATTAGTAACAATCCATTTCAAGATTTCAAATTATGTATAATTGCATTTTACTCTCTCTTGTGTTTAACAATTTTTATTATATTACTGAGAATTTACAACGCGCAACATTCTTTTCCCTAATTATGAAGTAGAACTTTCTCGCTAGTCATAAAAGTCATCATGATCAACGCCACGATAGAACAAATTTTATGCCATTATAATACACTCGTCATCTTGAACAGAAAATAAAATAATCAAATGACAAATCTCTGCTCTGCAAATGTTTCAATCATCAACAATACATTCATTGTTCTCTCGTTTTTATTTTTCATCTTTTACTTGACTAGACTCTAACAATAATCTCATCACTCCCTTTCCCAAGCCAATATCAAAGAAATTAATAACTATTAATAATTATAAATACCATTAAACAAATGTATTCAAGTTCTGTTTTTATTATCCTTCGCTTCTACTCTGCCTCTTCTTCTTTTTCTCCGTTCTCGTTCCCTTTTCTCTTTTGCTTCATCATTTACCAATTTTTTTTCTTCCTCTTTCTTTCTCCTGTCATCATTTTTTACTTTTTCTTCATTCACCATTTTTTCCTTTTCTTTTACTTTATCATCTGCCACTTCTTTTTCCATTTTAATTACAATCTTATCAACTTTCGATTCATCTGTCATTAAATCTTCCTTAATTCCATCGAAATTAACAATTTCTTTACTTATCACCTCTACCCTTTCACTACTTTCATCAGCTTGAACAACTTCAGGACCATCTTCTTTGTGTTCAATCGAATGAGTTTGAATTGGTACATGTTTTTCTACATGAATTGGAACAGGTCTTTCTACTGGAATTTCAACAGGATATGGAACATTTTTCACCACAGTATAAGGAACTTTTTTTTCAATTGGATATGGTTGTGGTACAGGTACCTTAACTGGATAGGGAACATGTTGATAAACTGGATAAGGTACAGGACGATCAACTTTAACTTCAACTGGAACTGGTCGTTCTTTAAATACTGGATAAGGAACAGGTTTAACTACTGGTACTGGATATGGTCTTGATATTGGTACAGCTCTGGGTCTATCAACCTGCACCTCCACTGGATAATGTACTGGTTTTTCAACTGGAAATGGTTGTGGAACAGCAATTGGTATTCTAACATGTATTGGAATATTGCGTTCAACCGGAAATGGTTCTGGGACGGGTACTTTAACTTCATAATGAACTTTTCTCTCAACGGGATATGGATTGGGAATGAAAACATGATAGGGAACACGTCGCTCAATTGGCACTTTAACAGCATAAGGTGTATTCTTGTAGACGGGATACGGATGGGGGATTCTAACTGGTACCTTCACCATCACTTTCACCGGATAGGGAATGGGCTTTTCAATGGGATACGGTTGGGGCACAGGCACTTTTACCGGATAGGGAATATTCTTTACAACAGGATAAGGAATTGATTTTTCCACTGGATATGGCGCTGGCACATTTTTAACAACTGTGATTATTTTTTCTTCTTTCACTTCTTCATGATGATCAGGAATGTGATAGTTTGAACTTCTTGATTCTGTGTCAATGGTTTCAGCACTGCTGCTGTCATCTAGTTCAGCTGTTGATTCTGGTACTGGTTGATAACTAAAAACACCCAAATCCATTGTTTGCTGATCAGTTTTGTAACTGTTGAGATGTTCAGGTTTGAGCACACCTGAAGATAGAAATGAAGTAGAAGAAAATAATATTGATAGTTGAACAGTTATTGGAAATTATATTTTATACTTTCTATATAACTCACCAACAGTTGGATCTTTCAAATCATTTGGATCGATCGTGTGATAATGTTCGAAACGCAGTTTCTCCCACGAGTATTTTTCTTCTGGTGATTGATGGTAACCACAATCGAACGTTCCGTTCTCGGAGTTCAATGGTATCGCAACAGTTATTGACACCATGACATAAAATATTTGCGCCAAGGTCACTGGTATCTGTTGGAAAAATACACCGAGTAAACTTTCAGGATGTTTCAGTGACAATTATTGGCAATGAAAATAAAAAAAAAATATTATTCTTAATCACAGCTATTTAATCCTCACCACGTGTCCCATGACAAAACTTTTGTTTGATCACGATAAAAAAAGAGTGATAGAAATTGATAATTCAATTTCATCAACAACTTGTTGTCGCTTTATACGTTTAAAGACGACTGACGTTAATTTGCTTAAGATTTTCCCCATATATATAATACGCTCACTTGTACAAGTGTGTCATCTCTCATACACAGTGCGGGTGTATCTCATATAAAAATCCATTTACCTGTATGAATTTTTTCCTCATTGAAACTGCACGGAGCATCTTCTTTTTTTTCTCCATTTCACGATCAGTTACTTTAACGTAGAGTGGGATTGTGAAATTGGAGGTGGTAGATTGTACTTTCTTGATTTCGCTCACAGTATCCGAATGAAACAATGCACACGCGGGCTTACAATATGAATATATTTGATCATGATACTAACCACAAGAAGAAAAAAAATAAATACAATACATAAATAAATAAATAATCATATTATATGAAAGTGAATCGGTGTTCTTTCCATTATATTATATCGTTTAGACACGATACCATGATTATTGGATCACGAAAGCATAAATTGTTTTTGAATTGATATATCTACGTGTTGATGTATTTCATTTATTTATTTATATCCATCTCGAGATGTAAGAAGAAAAAAAAATTGGAATGTAATCAGTTCTGTTAGAACGAAATGAAATTGAGGGAAATTGGAGCAATGGAATTTTTCAAAAGTAAATTAAACTTTTGTATATTCTTTTGTCTATTTCTGTAATGTTGGGAATAATTCATTTAGATATTTGAAATATTGAAGGAAAAACATGGCTGCAAGTTTTTTTTTTCACTGAAGAATTATTCGCTTGAACAATTATTAAACTTTGTTCGCATTCTTTCCAATACTTTGTTATTTTGGGACATCAATCATGACGCCGGAACGAATTATGCGGTTGACATAATTCTTGAACTAGAATTTTCTTGATCGCTATGATTAGCGTTTGACGGAGTAATCTCATTCTTTTATATAGAGCACATTCATTTTTTTCTAGGTCTCGATAGCAGTGAGAATCTATCCGGATATTTTATTGCAGATATTTATAGAAAAATTTATTCCATTAGGAAATAAATAGGAAGGAATAGAAATTTCTCGTGGTATTACTTGGAGATGATTGTTTTTGAGTTTGTTATGATTTATTGGAGGTTATGATCATTAGTTATCAATAATTGAATCAACATTTCATGGTGTATGATTATATTACGTAATTGAATTGTAAAGAACGGAATTTTACATTTAATTCCGACAAATTTACTGAATTATTGTTGCACGTAAAGATTTTTGAAAATTCTATTCTGATATGAGGCCAAAGATGTATTAATTAAAAGAATTCGTAACTTTACATAGAAAATATAGAAAAATGAATAGCAAAAATTGAAATTTTTGCAATACAAATAAATAATTCAAAAATTTTTAATTCGATTTCGATGCAGTTAAAGTTCTCAAATAAATTGCAATATAATTTACATCTATTGAATTGAATTTACATAAAAATATTCTATTTTATAAATTATCATATCAAATCAGTCAAAACAATTTCAATTACAATTTGACAAAATCTCTTCAGCGAGCACAAAAACTTTGCGTTCTATTCCAATGTTTTATCCTCAACAATTGAAAAGATGAAAAAATTGACTAAAAAAGCATCAAATTTTTTCGGGTAATTATTGTATTAATTATCTTTGAATAATGAATTGATCCGGAGTGTATAATTCGGAGTGTATAATTAAACAAAAAATTTCACGCTCATTTGGCGCGATTTCACTGGAATTCTTCTTGTATTATAATTGTTCACGTGTACGTTTTTAAAGATCGAGAGTCTTTATAATCATCATTTACAATAGCTCATGTCACGCCAACCATTTAACACGACGAGCTTGCTGTTTTACATAGTCACTCATACGTATATTTATGGCTCTGAACCACGCGCAATTAAACAGTGGCGCGCTCATGTTGTGAGTTATAAAGCTGTAGGTGCGAAAGGTTGAATACTCTAGTGCAACCACACTTGATTATTTATGTTTATATGCATAGACATACACTAATTCATTGATGTGTATATCAATTACTTTTATTGGTCAATTATTAATTCAGAAAAAAAAAATTATTCGAAACGGTGAAGCAAAAGATTGACTCATCCCAACCGTTTATTAATTCCACTTCCTTTTTATTGATTATGCCTTCAAAATGAATGGAAATAAAAATGAAAGAAGTTAATAAAATGTAATTGGAAGAATAATTTCACTTCAAGTTTTACCGTTAATCTCATTTCATTTCTGCTGATATAATTCCTGAGATTGTAAAAAATATGGAATTGAAATATTTCATTTAACTTCATAAAGATCAAGAGCTCAAAGAATTAAGATAATAATTAAATATTGGCATTTTAAAGTTTTTCAACTAATATTTATTTGGAAAAATCATTGACCGAATAATACTTGAACGTTTTTTTGGGAAAAATAATTGAATTGTAAATGAACTGTTTCATATTGGCGAACGAATAACAAACGATATGTTGATTTTTAATTGACATTTTTACATATTTATCAGAATTGTCATTTAAGCTAAAATAGTTCAAATGCATTTTCGAAACTTCTGAAAATTCGTAGATTTTATAAATTTTTCTCAATTAATCTCATCCACTATTAAAATTTTATATCTAATATCTAATTAAATTGATTAATTGGAGTTTCCTTATAAATTATTAAATGTGGCCCTGCCTACTTGAATTACATCAAAAATATTACATCAGTTCAATTGAATCCGACCTAATTCTATTAGACTGAGTATATACGAACGCCTACACTAATATTGATTGAGCAACCATGAATAAATTTCAGAATTGAACCCCAAATGAGAAACCCCAAACCAATGTAAACTCAGTTGTGAATATCGAGAATCAATCAGGGCTGTATGAAAACAATGACAACTCCATCAATATTTTGTCAAGAGAAGAAAAAATATCTCATCAAACAGAATTAAATATAAATAATTATAAACATTTTCTCAATTAACTTTCTGATTTAATCAACTGAATTTGACTGATAATAAATCCAAGAGCTCAAACCAGATTTAACACAATCAACATCCAATTTTGATTCAGCTCTGTATTATTTTCATTACCAAATGTAAACAAACGTCATGAGATTTGGTCAGATAAAATCATCCCTCAATTTAAACCACCATGAAATCAAATAAAAATCCAATTGAACCACCACAGTATTAATCATATTTGATTTGCATTTTTCATTTACTATTTGATCGATTCACTGTACTGGAATCTCACTTACCAACTGTGATATTACAAGAGAGTTGAGCCAACGTCCAATATGCGCAGCAGCGGCACAATAAAATTCAAAGTTTCTCGTCTAATTAATTGATCATGTCGAATAAATACATTTGCGCATTGCGACGAGATAGTAAATAGGGAATAGACAAGCAATTAAACAATTTGTAAACTACATGCAATTGAGATGTAATTATTGTGGGTTTTCGAATTAATTATAAAAATAAATTCAATTCGTACAAAGTAATCATCAAAAGTTGCAATCATTAAATATCTTTTTTCTTGCAATTGATTAATATTTTTATTTATTTAAATCATGAAAAAATTAACCCAATGAAATTTTTGTTCTATTTTGCCTTTTTTCCTTTTACTAAATGTGGTGTCTATGGTGAATTATGATAATTCATAATAATGTCATACCACATTCAATGGAAAATTTGAAATGACAAAGGTATTGCATTGGTCAATGTAGAAAACCACATTCAATGACATTTTGCATTCTGGTCACACATGAGCTATTGAAATTGCGAATAAATGAGGAAGAAGTTGAAATTCAATGGAATAATTTGATAACAAATGTTTTCATTTCTTTTTTCCTTTTTGTTTTTTCTTTTCTTTTATTTCTCTATTTGTGTCTCATTTTGAACAATTTTGTTGCTGTCACTCGACAAACAATGCGTCACTGTTGCAAGATAGTGCAATTCATTGTGTTTATATCTTGTTAGGGGGATGCGACATTGCACGACTGTCACAACAAATATATAGTTGTCTTAACGGCGTCATGAGTAAACGGAACTAACAAACTCTTACTTTCATTCCACGCTTCACTGTATTTTTACATGTATGCGTGAATGACCGGTTGCACAACGTGCCACATAACTTGAGTAGACTTGTTCTGCAAAATTCGATCGATAAATTCTGCGATTAATACAAAAATATCCAATCAATAAAAATAAATGTTATACATTTTTTTTCCATTCCTGCTACTTTATTTACGGAATCTCTTGCTGATACATTCTCCTTGTGAGCAGAGAAAAAAAAACAGAAAACAACGACAATTAAAGTGAAAAGAAATCGAATTTCTTCTCCATAACACTGAAGAAAAAAATTTAATCCGGAACATTTTCAGTTGGAAAAATATCAATTGAATTTATGCCCCTGTCATATTATAAAAATTATGAAACTTTATAAATATTTGAATGGTCGCATAAATTTCAATTTTTATTTCGATTTAATAAATATTTTTTGTTTATTAATTTAACGGGGAAAGAATTTGATTTTTTCCAAACGATCACTCTGATAAATCCATTAAACATTAATTAGGAAAGAGTAGTACAAATAAATAAACATAACAAAATGCAGAGCAATTTCTTTTTTTATATTTTAATTTGTATTTAATCTGTATAGTACAAAAATAGATACATAAAATTTGCTTTAATTATCATCTAACAATTTTATCATGTCGATAGTGTTTCAAATTCAGGTGAAATTTGTCTGGACGAAACAAATTCATATGTAAATACATATATTTATATATAAATTGCTCATATGTATTTGTGTATTTATGTGTGAGTGTGTGTAATATGTGTGTTCGAAAACGTATAAACGCGTGAACGATTTCACTCAATTCCGCGCAACGCAATAAGTTATTCACCAAACAGAAGACGAAATCGACAGTAAAATTATCTGTACAATTATAGAAGATGATAAAAAAAACGGAATTAATTTTCTAAAACACATTGTCCAATAAATGGACAATGTGAGAGAATTTAATGCAATTAATCCATTTGCATACGATGCCCCTACCTCTCCAATATTAAATTCCATATTGAATCAAATGTCCATTTGTGTACTTGATAATAAAATACTAAAGAAAAATGATGGAACTATTAAATTAAAGATTTCAGGTCACAATTGTGGAATGCGCGATATTTTAAATCCCACCCAATCATATAAGTGCTTGCAATTGTTGTCAAATTTTTCAAATTCTGTGCTATAAATATACGCGCGCACCATTTTCTATTAATTATCAAGAACTTTTAATGATGATATTCGTGCTCAAATCCACCATAATGTGGTTCGGAATATTCGAAATGACCTTGATGATGGGGTTCCTCATGGTGTTCAACATGATGATGATGAACTGGTACGGGATATGGTACTTTTACTGGATAGGGCACTGGTTTTTCCACTGGATATGGTACGTGTTTTTCAACATGGACTGGATATGGTCGATCAACTGGTACTTTAACAGCATAAGGCACTGGTTTTTCTACCGGATATGGCACCGGTTTTTCCACTGGATATGGTGCTGGTACTGGTACTTTAACATGGACTGGGTAAGGTTTTTCAACTGGGTAAGGGATTGGTCTGTCAACTGGTACCTTCACGGGATATGGTACTGGGCGATCAACTGGATACGGCACTTTCTTTTCAACATGAACTGGATATGGTTTTGGAACATGTACTGGATAAGGCCTGTCAACTGGCACTTTTACTGGATATGGAACCAATTTTTCGACGGGATATGGTGCTGGTACATGAACTGGTACTTTGACAGGATAGGGCACGTGTTTTTCAACTGGATAAGGTTGTGGTACAGGAACTTTAACTGGATATGGAACATGTTTTTCCACTGGATAAGGTTGTGGAACTAAAACCTTTACTGGATATGGACGATCGACTGGTACGTGAACTGGTACATGCACTTTCTTCTCAACTGGATAAGGTTGTGGCACATGAACAGGCACCTTGACGTAGACTTTTACTGGATATGGAACGTGTTTTTCCACTGGGTAAGGCTGTGGTACGTGAACTTTTACTGGATATGGTACGTGTTTTTCCACTGGATATGGGATGTGCTTCTCAACTGGATATGGCACTGGTACATTCTTCACCACTGTCAATGTCTTCACATGGTGTTCACCGTGATAACCACCGCCGTATCCACCAAGGCTGCTAAAGTCAATATCTTCATGAAGACCTTGTGAATGTCCAGCTGCGCCAATTTCATAACCACCAACGTCGTAACCATAACCGTAACCCAAACCGAGGATACCACGTTTTTCGGTCTTCTTTGATGAACCCTCTTCAACTTTGGATTCCTCGGCTTTCTTTGTCTCTTCTTCGGCGAATGACGCCGTGGCCAAGAGGGCCAACACGAACTGCAATTGTGAAATTAATTATTAGTCAAGTGTGTGGGAAGATCTTTTACTGAATTTTAAAACAATTTTCAAAGGAATTTGTTTTGTCTGACAGAGATATTGAGATCATGGTGGGATAATTAAATTTATGCTCAATTTGAAGAAAACTCCAAGGCAACGGTACGAAGAATGAATTTTTTTTTGTGAGAAACAAGAAAAGAATGAATGGAAAATCGAGTGACGCAACTTTAAAGAAAAAACGTAAAATTGTTGGGAAAAATTCTTTACTACAATTCCGAAAAATGTGTAATTTATCAAAAGTGTCATCCAATGAAAAACAACTGAACTTCTTCAAACTCTTGTCTTATACAGACATCAAAGGATCTACTTCATCAGCCAACAGAAAACTCCATCACGATAATTACCCTCGTATACTCCCACATATAACAAATACTTTATGACAAAAGGAAAAAAAAGTTTTTTACTCCCTCAAATATACAATAAAATAATTGCGAAAGTAAAAAGAAAAATAAAAACCAAATCCTTTGAAAAAAATCACCGTCTCGTTAGCGAATTACACCAGACTGCAATTTTCAATTGAAAACAAAAACTTCAATTGAAAAAGACAATGAAACAAAAGAAAATAAAAAAAAAAACACTACACGCAACGCTACTCAAAAAACCAAAAATTAATTGAAACTCTTTTGCGAATTTATGAATGAACGTACCAAACTCTTCATTTTTGCTTTCGCGAATGTTCCGGGTGCGTCCAGGAGTGAACTGGATGCTGATTGCCGGTCGTTCAGGGCCTTATATACACGGCACACTTTCGCCTTCCCCAACAGCACAGGCCCAGGCGCCTGGGCACCAAACCCCCCACGTTCTTTGTTCAATATATGTAGAACTTGATGGTTTGTTTGTGGTAAACACACGAACGATTTCAATTCAAGTAGACAGCATTTGCCACAACCAACCAACGTACACGTACCCATGCCAACCCATAAGACACCACTCCCCCTTGGGACACGCGACTATTAGTCTTTGGATACTCGTCACGATTCCAACTGCCTTGATTTCGTATATAGTGACAGTTCCTTTTAAATTTTTTCTGCAGTCTCTCACACACATCAGCTATTAAGTCATATACGTTTGTCTCATGTTGACATGTATACCAATAAAAAAACTCGACTCCTTCCTGTCTTACACATATGTTAATGAGCCATCATAATTCATTTATGGACTCATCTGCATTTTATTAATAAATATCAAAAAGAAATTATTCTCATATTTATTCAGCTGATTTTATTACGATGCGAAAAAATAAAAAGAATTGATGTCTTTTTTTTCTTTTTTATAAATACAACACGTCATAATTTATATCGTCCAGTTGATGGTGAAGTGGATTACATAAAGGACACTCCCGACATTCAAGTGAAACTTATGCACTCACTCTGATCCGCCTACCTATGTGTGCGTCATATATTCCTCATGCAATGTTACGATATATAAATATTATTATTTCGTGAAAAGATATATATTATGTACAGTATGAAGACGCAACAACGCACGCGTATACTGTAATATATTTTGTGTATTTGGCATAATTACTTTCACTTGAAACCGCAAGCGAGTAAATGTTTGTCGTCGTTCATGCGTTCATATTTTCTCACCATAATCATTTTCACTCTCGTTCATCATTTCTAGATGGCAATAATTCTTCGTGTATTTCTTTTTTTTTTCATGCTTTCATCTAATGCAAATTTTTTTTTTCACACTTCTCTTTCACTTGATTTTTTTTTATTTGTTATTGCTATTTATTTCAAAACTCTCCTTGAAATCAATATATATTGCGGTGAATTGGTATGAAAAACAATAATGAGAGTCATGGTCTCTTTCGCTTTTATGAACGCAGGAATTTTGTGGCGGGCGTTCTACAGTTCCAGCTGTATCGAGGTCTGTGCCAAGCCGCAGGACAACGTTTTCCGGACGATCCACGTAGACCACTTCATCGTTGCAGCTTTTATCGAAGCCCTGAAGCCGGACGTGTATTAGGGTGAGTGATAAATAATTATTTGTCATTAAATATATTGTGTAAATTGTCATTTATTTTATTTTTGATTTATCACTAAATTTGATTGAATTTATTGGATGTAGGAAATTAGTGATAAGAAAAATGTGCAATGTCATAGACACCCAATGGTTGACATACTGAAGAATTTATTTGCAACAAATATTTATTTATTTATTTATTTATTTATTTATTTATCGCGTAACTTGTCCAGAATGCAAGTGAGAGGAAAATTAGAACGGACTAATAGTTAGTCCTCGACATCAAAACACTTTAACTTCACATTTATATCGCCCAAAAAAAAAAAGAAATAAAAAAGGAAAATATTTGACGAAACCTTTTTAATATACATCAGTGCAAATAGTCAGATATTATTATGAATTAATTACAAATCATTAAATTGAAATATAGATATTGAATAATGCAGATAAAATACATTGGGTAATTGAAATTATGAATAATGAATATAAAATGAAGAACCCTTGAAACAGATAATTCGCCATTTCATGACATTCTTTCCATAAAAAGAACTTTCGTCTTACATCTTATTGGAATTTATTAAACGTATCACTTTCCCTGATGAACCATATTCCAATTAAAATTGATAGTTATAAATTTATACACATCATTACCATACTTTTTATTTATTTATTTCTTCATTTACTTTTTATTTTATTCAACATTATTGAATAAGAGAAATTACCGAATATATATACATATATACATAACTATTAATGTTGTATTCTTTTTTTCTCGTTTTCTTAATCACATAACAATATAAATTTTCATTCAAACATGATCATAATTTATTTAATGATCAATACAATTTCTTTTTCTTTCTTCTTTATCACTATATACAAAATTTGTTTTCTCAACAACACACATGCACATATTATATTGCATTATTATTAATACATATTGTAATCATCCAAAGACAATTGCCAATAATTATCATTCCTAACTCTCACTCCTTACATTATTATTACCTACCTAATCATCCTATTAATTTTTTTCCCCCACCACATATATACATATAGACATAACACGAGTAATTTAATGTCTTATGCAAATTTTATTTCCCATAAATAAGATGCAACAGTTGTCTTTTATTTAAATATATTTCTTACCATTTCTTCCTTTTTTCTATTTTCGAAATTTATTTATTTATATTATATTGTTTTTGTTGTTTGTTTTTAGTTTGTGTTACATTATTTCACAACTTAATTTTTTCCCATCGCAATAAGCCCCTTTACACACATTTTTTTTTTTTGCTTACATTATTGTTGTCCTGTTCTATAAAACAATTATTCCCTCTTCACGCATAATAATGTATTATTACATCAAAGTGAGAACTATAATACTTGACGCTCCTCAATGCTCTCAGATCCTGTCATGACGTCATCTATTATGTTACATATGCATGTACAATATGATATATATGCAGCTATTGCACTCTCATCAGAAGTTATGTATTTATATGTTGCCCACATTAGTCTTGGGATTCTAATGATGCAACTGCGTATCATTCACATACTGCGCCATGAGATATTCATTGCAATGCTATTTTTTTTTTCTATTTTACTATGTAAGAAACGATCATTCTTGACGTTAATCGAGAGCGCAAATATATTGAATTGATGTGTACCAAATAGTATGGGATATAATTATCTACTGGGATAATTATTTTGTAGATAAATACGACAGGGAAAGATGTAAAGAAGAAAAAAAGAAAAAAAGGAAAAGAGTATGTGAACATGAACAAGAATAATATTTTGAGCTAGAAAGTTTTTTTTATCTTGATTCGCTTCATTGATTCTCAATGGGTGACGCGTAAATTCATGCTTGACAGCACGCATGACATTATTGATTGTAAATGTGTTGCATACGAAATTATTTTAGTGACTGCATCAGAGTGGGTGGTTTATATGGCAATGGGGATTATACAAAGTGAATTGAATAATGTGAATTCATTAGATGTAAGGTGATGAGTTTTTTTTTTATTAATGCCTTGGAATTCACCGTTAATTTCATGTCAATATTTCTGACAGATTGTGAAAATTTAAGTTAACTTTAATAAAAAACTTGTGAGTAGAAATAATAATTGAATGGAAGAAAGTGTTGGAATTTGTGTATTTAACTATTTCAACTTTGAATAGCTAAAAAAAATATTTATTTTGCACACATGAATAACAATCTAGTATGGGATATAGAGAATTCAGTTATAAATTAAACGCAATTTGATTGAATTCAATATGTTTCTTAGTTTTCAAGATATCATGCAAGCCAGTTAGAAAAATATGACATTCAGAAAAAAAAGTAAAATGTAATCGAATTTTCCGGTTGTCGTCTGTTAACTTGTTCACGCTCAATGACTGCGTCTAAAAAACTTGACCAGATTTTCCAGTTCTCCCACAAAATACTAACACACCCAATATAATCAAATAAATACATAACTCATGATTAGAATAAAATATAAACAAAAAAATCATTTCCCTTGACCCTGAAACACAAAAT
The DNA here is from genome assembly GCA_030523045.1 of Meteorus cinctellus. Taxonomy (NCBI): domain Eukaryota; kingdom Metazoa; phylum Arthropoda; class Insecta; order Hymenoptera; family Braconidae; genus Meteorus; species Meteorus cinctellus. Next base: position 41,725 of record JAPYZF010000375.1, read on the forward strand.
CACCAATTTAAAAATTGAAAGTATCAAATTTTGTTACTTCTCAAAAATCAAATTCAAAATCTTTCCAACTTTCATTCTTATAACATCTCGTTGTATAATTTAGCTCAGATAATTTTCAAAGACTTTAATATTACGTTCTCATAGAAACATAAACATAACTGCATTGCTCTTCATAATTATCCATTCATTTATAAATAAAAGTAAAAAAAAACAGCAACAACAAATAAATTAAATGCATCAAATCGTATTCGTATATACATCACTGTAGATATTCGAATGCATAACCAACTTTATACATGAGATAAAAATCGTAAACTCAGAGCTACTGGCAATCTCGATGGCTCGTAAATAGTTTCCTCCATCCAAACACACACACATTTATTTACTATGTATACATATAAGACTCTTCCTGTAACAGAAGTGTTAGCCGATGGTAAACTCTCGCCTATTACGACTCTTATATGAACACACATATAAACAAATAAATGTACAATTGCGAAAGTTACTGCAAGTCCACATACTGCATTCATATAAATATCTTTGAATATGATACTGTACACAAAAGTGTGTAATAATAATTCAAATCAATGACTGCAACGAAATATTTAGGTTTAACTATTAATTTATTTATAATCCATTCTATATTTATATTCATATTCAAATTAAAGTTACTTTCATGTGCTTATTCTTTTTTTTTCACAACTCACTGCAATAATGTGAACTAATAAAATAGTGTTGAAAATGGTATTAACAAACCACTTTGAAATAAATCGTAAACACATTACAACTATAACATAATTTTTAACTACAATATAAACCTTAATTTTCACATAAAATTATTTTTCTACTTACAGTAAAATTAATATATTTTGTATTTTTTTTTCTTTCATGAGTCTACTCATATGGACTTTATATTTGCTCTTCTGCGTAGTTTCATATACACAAATATTTATATGTTCACAAGTATGTATATGTGATTAGCGCAATCTCAATGCAGTCGAGGTATATTTAATGCGTACATACAAAGATTACGAAATTTTGTGTATGGCAAACAGGAAAAAATCCCGATTTCGTATTAACGATAATACCGGAAATTATAATCAAGATCGATGAATTATAGCAAGTCGTGAGATGAATTCCAATAATATTATTTGTCCATTCACTGTGTGCTCTATTTAATTTAGTTCTCACGGATACTACTGAATCATATATTTATTAAATATATTTATGAACTAACTTACAGTTGGTAAAATAAGTTAGCGGATGTATAACATTTATAAGTATTACATTACTGAGGAGATAAAAAATTTTTTAATTATTATTTCACCCAATAACTATATTATACGTCGACAATAATAATTGTCATAAATAAACGAGAGAAATTATTGAGCAATGAGGTTTAATATATGTTTACGTAGATATTTGTGTAACTTTATATAAAAATTCATTGATATAGTTTCTTGGAGACAGTTTGAATGATTTTACATGAGGAAAAGATCTCTGTTGTTTTATATATGACAACAAATAAGTGAACGTTAAGTATCATTTTTTTTTTCACTATTTTTTTCTCCTTTTTATTTTTTTTCTTTTCGTTTACATGTAAACATACATTGCGGATCGTTATGCATCCGGTTTGTGTAAATACTATCTAATTATCACGTGATGTAACATGAAATATATATAAATACGTTGGATATTTCCGTCAAGTGAAATGGTTTTGGTTGAAAGGAATTGGAATTAAATTGTGATACAAATAATGTTGCATTTGTTCAATGATTGAATGTGAATGTGAATTTATTGATTGTGTTTTAGTATAGTGAGGTTAATTTATAATATAAAGTGGACGAATAACATCAAAGTTACAAATAGATTAAATATTTTGATATATTAGTATATATTTGAAAGATATTAATATAGATAAATACAGAAGCAGTATTTGCGCTTGGATTAACTGTTCAAATAACCTTTAAAAGTTCAAGTGCACGAGTCAGGTCACGTTATTACTGGTAAATAATGCCGTGGGCTATTACCTAAGCTCCAATGCACGACAGCGAGAGCGACAGTAAGTGAGAGTAAAAGAGAAGAGATGTAGAAAAAAAAAAGGATTGAGATAGACAGACTAGGACGTGGCGTTAATGCCAGACGTGACTTTGTACAGTGACATCGGCCATTTACTTCAAATTCACTACTCATTATAATAATTATATATACACCTAACACTTAATAAAACTTCATTATGAGTACCAATGAATAAACAAATAGGAATATATAAATATTATATTATTTATCACAATTTTTTTTTATTATTTATTTATTTATTCAGTTATTTTTCATCAGAGTGCTATGAAATTATTCAATTTTAGTGAATCACTATCATTGTTGATAGTTTTGCAAATGATATCCATATTATTTACTGTCAGAATTACTTTTTTTTCTTTGCTTTTGAATAAATATTTTATAGAAAGTGGTTTTGTTTTCAACCACATGGCAAATGTATAATATTGAGACGCTTTTCACTTGCAGGAGATTGATGGAGAAAGGATCGTCGAGGCCATGGCAGGATACATTGCAAGAGGCAATTGGTGAATTTAGATTGGACGGAAGCGCATTGCGAGAATATTTTAGACCACTTGAGGATTGGTTGAGAACTGAAAATTTACGTTTTGGTGAAATCATCGGTTGGTCTTATGGTAAGTTTAAGTGTAGGTTATAGTGGTTGTGTATAAAAATAAATAACAAAAGACTATATATCATTGTGGTATGTATGAACAATCTATTTCATGCATAACACGTTTAATACTGTGCAATCGTTGAATACTTCCGGTGAATTTTATGATCGGGTATTTTTCATTGATTATATCGCCAATAGTTTAAAACATTTCCGTATATAAAATTATTAACAACCACAAATAATGCGGCAAAAATGAATGTGTTTGATGTTTTATACAATGAATAGAAAATACGTGAGTATATGAAATGGGAAAATTATATTTGAACGGTTTTTTTAGTTTTGTGTGATTTAAACAATACGAAATATTTTATATGTGCAAATTATATTGAGGGAATTTGAATGTGACATTTAAACAACATTTGAAAACATTTGAATGAAATTTAAATTCTTTGAACGTGTTGCAATGATGGAGTTTCTCACTTAATTGCATATCACAAAAACATAATTTTCGCCCAATAAATAATCGGCAGTTGCTAAAATTTTCAATGATGTGAACTTCATTTGAAAAATTGTTAACTTTTGAATAAAAATTTTTAATGTTCTGTTTCGTATGAGTGAAAGTGACTGAAATTCGAATCAGAGATGACGAATTTTTATTACCTTCAAGGTTTTTCATTTGTGAAATTACATATTTTACAGAAATTCGAGTTCTCTTTATAATTTGTCAATTTTTTTCTGAAATATAAGCAAAAAAAAACCCCCAAAAATATCGAATCGACAAAAAAATGCAAAATATTTCACATTTTCAAAATATTCATATCAAGAACGTATTTTTTTATTACATTGCGATGAGTAACCAAATTCTCGTTAATTCCACTAATTAATCGATGACGCTGCAACAAAAATAATTTACCATAAAAATTACAATTTAACTACCCCACGAATCTCCATAAAATTCCAACTTACGTTATTTTAATTTTTCTCTTCGACAGCTGCAACACACATTAAAAAAAAAAAGAAAGAAGAAAAAAAATTCCTGCATCATTTAAAACATTATAAAATATATCTTTATTTCGCTTTTCACCTCAGATCTCTCCGGACATTATTGAACGACGCCACAAATTATATAACATCATTCAAGCCCTCAATGTGAAGAGCAGTACAAAAATAACCCACTCACACCAATCTATAATAAAAAATTAAAAAAATTAAAAAAAATGATAAAACAAAAACAAAATATAATTTAAATTCCTCTATAATTTCAACCCAATTTCAAATCATCCATGAAAATATTTTCACACACATACAAACTACTATTTTCTTTTTATTACCGGAGCATGAGCAAATCAAAGTGCTGTCACCGAACACTTTGATTATGTGAAGTGCTCCATCCTGACGCTATCCGTGGGATTGCAGTGCCTATTACGAAATAGATAGAACGAGAGCGAAAGGAGCCTCACGATGAGATTGCCGACTGTAAAGAGGCGATAGAGCAGTGGACTGGCGCGAAATAGTACAACAGGGTTGAGGAAAGGGAAATTTACCATAGAAAAAAAACGAAAAAAACCGAAAAATAAATAAAATAAATAAATAAACAAAAAAAAAATCAACAAAAAAGCCAACAACTACTAAAAAAATACAAAAATAAAACAGATAAATACGAAGCAATGGAGATCTGACGAAGTGAATATATATAGAAGGCAAATGGCGGCGCGTCTAGAATCGTGAGACACGTTCGACGTCTGTACGAGCGCTCTCATTTCCATGGCTGGTTGCTCTTTGTTTTAGTCCCACGACACAGTTTTAACACACTTACGTCTTATAGACAATCTGACATAAACATATATGGATACTCTCCCGGACGCCCATATCGCGATTTACTCTCCTTGTTATTTCCCTTTAACAATAATGTATTGCGGTGTACACATCGTATACCAGCGTGTAATGTTTATTATATAGAATATATATATACATTTATGTGTGTATGTTTTTTTCTATATATTAATGCACAAGAGCAAGAGAATAATTGCGAGCTAATTTCCTTGACGCTTGTTAGAAATCTTTAATGATTTATATGTAGTAAAAATTAATATGTATTGTATTTTTTTATCTTCTTTTTATTTTATACTTTATTTTACTTTTTTTGTTTCCAGATGGTGACTATTGCAAACGTAGCATTGAGACAGCAGGTTTACAAGTCTTTGGTAATGGATTTTACAACTCAGCATTGTCACATAAAAGTTCCATTTTACTCATGACCATTTTACTCATCTTCACGCCTATATTTATTGTTTAAATTTATTAGTTGGGGTGGTATTTTTTTTTTCCTGTCATTATTGTTCTTTTATATTTGCAAAGGAGAGTAAACTTTTGTTTTTTGCATTCGAATACGAATGTGCGTAAAGAAATGAAAATATTATGTTATAATTATTAAGAATGATATTCACATGACAAATTGACGTGAAAAAAAAATAAAATATTTTTTAGTAAAATGACAAAACTGTGGAGTACAAAATAAAATTATAAATTGGTCACTTTTTCTTCTATTTTTCTCGTTCATATATTTTTTTTTGATTCTTTTGTTGTTTAATGTCACGAGAAAATGTGAAAAATTGTTGAATTAAATTCTTCAGAGTTATTCGTTTTATGTCATGAAAACGGAAGGGAGACAAAAATTGTTGACTACTACACCGAACGATGCGTAACGCACCAACATAATTTCATCCAAAAGTGGTTCGCGCTATTACTATGGTATATATAAAACGTTGTAGCGCGCGTTTACTTGCGCAATTGTGAGACGCGACTCAAGCCGGGAAGTTAAAAGTCTCCTGCGGGTCTTTCCGTGGAACGTGATACTGAACAATGCGTTTGGTATATATTCTTCAACGGCTCCGCTTTCACCCATTTATGGAGCTAACACATACAAGCAAACATGGAAATGTAGAAAAAAAAAATAAAAGGAAAAAGAAAAACCAAGAAATAATAATAAATATAAGAGATATAATGATGGAGGACATACGAAGAAATTGTTGAGAGTTTAAAAGGGAATTATTGTGACAAAAAAAAAGAAAAAAAAGAAAATAAAAAGAGAAATGTGGATCCAGAGACTTTTAATGAACTGACAACAATGAACATGTCCAACTAATTCTAACCCTTTTTCATTTCTCTTTTCTGTTTTGATCTGCGTGACACGCGACACCTTCTACGAAAATGGATAATTGAAATAATTAAATGCATCGCAAATTATTCTATATATCGTGAGAAAATCGAAATGTCTGGCTCAACTGCGTGTTGTCTTTGTTTGTTTTTTTTTCTATGTTATTTACATCAATTCTTCCCTTAATTAACAAAACACAGTATCTGTTTTCATATTCGATACATAATTTTACTTACACGAATAATAAATTCATAATAAATTATACACTCAATTGAATACTGAGAAAAAAAAATGAAATTGATGTGTACATGAATTATTGAACGAAAATTTTGTCGCGTTTTTTCCCACTGTTCACTTTCCATATCGAGTGATTTTAATTGCATTTTTGTCAATTTTACTGTCGAACAGATAAAAAATATAAATTCTATTGTGCAATATAAATATCATTAAAATTACACTTTAAAGTGGTCATACAGAATTATAATAATGGAGATAATCATTAAGACAAGTAAAAAAAAAAAACTCCCACATTTGTATGCATGAAAATTTCACTTAAAAAATTTGTTAATGATGAACACGTGTAAATATTCTATTTCATAATGAGCGCAATGAAATTGATGAGTTAAATGCACTCACGACAGTGTCACGTTTGTGTGTAATACTTTTCATATTAATAGTACATTATATACTTGCATAATATTTGTATACATTTGACACGATATTTCTTCCATATTATATGACACTATAAATATGAATCGTCTCACTCGATCACACACATCGTAGATGCGTGTAATTTGTAATGAAGAAAGTTACCTGGTAATTTTACTGCCGGGTTTGATATATCACACACAATTTCAATATATACAACGTGATTACATCGAACTGTGCATAACAATGAAGCCACACAAATACATTATAAACACATTTATAAATATATACAATACAACACACACATTCACATGAACAATTGTATAGTTACAATTTTTTTATTCCTGTCTCAAAGTGCAATAACACAAACTATATAATTGAAAATTTATTTTCAAGACTGTCTCATTGTTTATTGCATTGATAAAAAGGTAAATTTCTTAAATATATTACAAAGTTTAATAATCATTTTTATCTGCTAGATGTTGAGAAGAAAAGTAACAAAATTATTATTAATTATTTTTTTGTCATTGAATTCCGTCCACGAGAAAAATGATATTTGGAATTTTATTTTCATTTTTCATTTATCATAATTCTTTGTATAGAATTACAAATATTGATTATGTAAAAATAATGGTGAAGAATAAATAAAAGATATATTAAATTGATGTGTGTGTTTGTGTGTATTTGATTCTTTATTCAATTTAATCAGCACATGATATGATATAGGTAATTCGAGTCCTATATTACTGATAAATTAGTCGTATTAAAATACAGTTGTATATAAAGAATATTTATGAAGTTATTAATAATATACGTTGATGCAGTTTTACACTTCAATTATCAGTGATGAATATTCACGTCATAATGTTTGGATAAATTTACTGCAGATGTTGCATAGTTGAAATAATTAAATTTGTAATAATCATTTATTTTATTCTACATCTAAATAACAAAATTTTCTCATCAATTGTTATTTATATTGCATTGTAATTTAATTTAAGTTCAAATTAATTAATTAATTCTCTCATGCAATTTTTTTGAATTTATTAACATTATTCAGACAATTAAGCGGTTGGCTTCCTTGTCAATCGGAAAGTAAACCGAGTCTATAATTATTCGATTGTGGAGGAAATGTTAAAAAAAGTGAATGAGAGATTGGATTCAGTACATCTATGTTAAACAGTTGAGAACTCCACGTCACTAATTACTTTACCATAATACTGAATATTTCTTATTTTGCATGTGAGAAACTTTGGATTTGAATGTATTGCACAATTTATTTTTTTCTTTACATTACAACTGACCAAGAAAAAAAAAAGGTCAATTCACAGGGCAGAGTCCTTTGCAGTAAAGAGTAAAGAAATTACATCAGTCAGTGAAAGTGACCCAGTTGCAAAAATTTATGCAATGACAACTAATATATTTTTTTATCTTTTATTTTTTTATTTATTGAGGATGAAAAAATTTTTGTTTTTAGATATCAGGCAATATTATAATTAATTATTTATTGATTATTCTCTATCTTTGCAATCAATCAAAATTTTTGTGTTCAATATTCAGTGAAAGTATTGCGCACATATTTGCAATTCTCATGCAGGTATTTTTCAACCTGTCAGTGGGTGAAGGTTGAGTTATAATGAGATGGAGAGAAATAAAAAAATATAATAATATGAGATCAAAATCAATTGGTGAGACATTGGCTACATTTAACTAGCTGGTTAATGATTTTGATTATAGAAAACCACTCAGAGGTAATCGGCTGGAATTTAATCCTGGTAAATTATTTATCTTATTTAAATTGGCGCGTTAACATAACAATACTGTATGTATATACATTTTTATAAACACATGAATTAATTAAAATTAATCCCTTTACAGTTTCATTTTTATTTTTATTTTTTCTATTTTTAGAAGAGCATAAATAAAAATTAGGTGCAGTTTTTTCATTATTTCAATAGCCAAATCGAACGAATTTTTATTCAAATTATTTTTTTTTACTGTTGAGTAAGGTTCAAGCATTTATTTTCTCGTATTAATTCACATAACCTCACATTTTTGAAGTTATTGAAGTGTAATTTATGTGAATATCGAGAAAAACGTCAGATGTTTTTTGATATTTCCTTTCACAGATTCAATTTTTCTTTTCACAGAGTGACTCCAGTCAAACACTTTCTCAGTGATTTCATTGAGATCACATCACTCCTCTACATAAACTCAAAAAAAAATCGAACGAATTCAAATCACCAAAAAAAAGCCCACAAATTTTATTTGCCTTTTATACAAACAAACTAAAATCAATAAAATAAATTCATTAGATAAATAAATTCCATCAGACTTTAACTGTTATAAATAAAACTACAAAAAAATGTCCTATCACTTCACTGTAAACAAAATATAAAAATTTATAAAAATCATTTTAAATATCCATCATATTTTCTTCAAAAAAAATCTTCAATTGTCAATTTTAAAAAATGTATATCCAAATAAAATAAAATGTCACATCTCACTACGATTTGTCACATCTCATTCTTACTACAGTTAGTGGACACCCTTTAACTACTCAACGAATCAAATGAATGAAGAGACTCAAGAAGAGGGGATAAATACACAGTCAGAAGGGTCGGAGTTCATTGTGCCACAAGTGCATTCCGAGTAGTATAGCGACGCACCCAATTGTCTCTTCTATAATCCCAACGATTATATCCAAAAAAATATTTATCCTGCATGAATGTACAGTGTTGGAAAATGAAAGAATAATAAAATAAAATTAAAAAAAAATAAACCAAATAAACTTAAATCTAAATCGTCATCAAACATTTTTTTTTTAGTTCGTCATATCTAACACAAAGTAGACAATCTCTTGTTAAGTCTTAATAAACTCGGCAGTAGTGAAACCAACTGTGAACCCAACTGTCATCATCATCTCACACTCAATTATAAAAAAACAATTAAAATAATTAATTTTAACTTGTAGTTACAATTTTTTTCCCCCCCAATGTGTATTGATAATTTCCACCAACACATGTTGTAAACAGTGATGTAACAGGGTAGCAAAGTGGAGTGGAGAAAGTTTGGAAAAAAAAACGAAAAAAAAGAATTTCCAGTGCAGATGAAATAATTGACAATTTTTACTATCATTAATTTTATTTATTTATTTATTACACTTTTTTTATAGTATAAAATTTTTTTTTTTCTTTACTTCTTCGTAAATTCACTAGTTCTTTATCGTGTAATAGCAATTACCAGACATTCTTGGTTCCTACTGCGTAGAAAACTATGTGGTTGTAAATGTGTGGCAATTTCAAATCGTTGCTTACGACAACGATGATTGTCAACGTCTGGTGTGCGTGCGATGAGTGGTGTTATCCAATGCTACTTTAGAAAATCTAACTCTCATTCGTCACCTTATTCACAGACGACAAGAAAAAAAGAAAACGAAGAAAAAAAAAAGGAATAAATAATATTGATGAAATAAATTTTAAAAAGTAAGAAAGAATTCAATGAAATAAAATTCACATTAACATCGTCTAATGTGTTTCGTTTCTTGCTATTTATGAAATTGGCAAGTGAAATCGAATTCATAAATCTTCACTTGAGAAACTGAAAGAATTTTTTATTGCACTAATGGGATATTTGTTAATAAAGCTAAAGACAAAAATAATAAATAAACATACAAGTGAAATTACAAAGCATTTTGGATTTAAATTTTGGATCGTGTGACAGAATAATAAAAATATTTTTTTGAGAGGAATCTGTTCCAAGTACATTTCCGACGCGTGGAGGGTTCTATCAACATTCAGCGCCAGACGATACATATACAAAAGTATATAATGGCTGCCATGAGCAACCGATAGTAATATGATCTTTTGTGCCACACAATCAACCTTTGTATATCTAAAGTTGTCTTATAATATATTTTAACAACTACCCTGCAGTCGTTATTTAACATCAGTGAAGTCAACGTCGTGAAAAAAGATTTTCTTCTTCTTACAAATTGTAAAAACTTTCATACTTAATCACATTACTGATGATTAAGTAAATTATTTTTCATTACTTTTACCGTATCGTTATGAATATTTTTTTCTACTTCGTAATTTCAAGTGTTTATTGCAGAACTATGAAAGTGGATGGAGTGGAGAATATTTAGGCCTTGACCCACTGCATTGTGATCTTAATATACATTACAACAGGTGCAAACATAATAAACAAGTGAACATTTACAAAGGAACTATTACTATTAGAATTGTTTATGAAAATTCAGCTACTTTGTTTATTTGTTGCATTAAGTTATTTATTTCTTTTTTTTTGTTCTCTTTTTTTTTGGTGCGGCACGTATTTTACTTCCGGTGTTTCGTAAAGTCATGGAGCTGACGTGGGTGCTGAAACATCATCTTGTCCTCGTCCTTGCTCTCGTAATGGCAAAGTCGTTGGCGAAATCAATGAGTGATGATAATTTGTGCAATCGACTGGAAAAGTAAATTCAATTATTGTGCCAATTTTTTTTCTGCTTTTCTTTTTTCTTCCTCTTTGTTTATTGTTATTGCTTCTTTTTCAACATTTTCTTTTACATCGTCTATCGATTTTTCACAGTTCAATTATTCATTTCATTCAATTTTATTGACAATTAATTTTTAGTGGGCTATTCAGTCAATTTTTTTTTTGTTGAATTATGATGAGATTTTTAAGTTTGAAGGTTGGAATGTTCTCACGAAAACTGAGTACTTCATAAGTATATAAAGATGTAGAAGAAAATCCGAGCAAAAAAACCATACGATTTATCTATAGCTATGAACATCGTATGAAAAATTATTTACAATCATGTGAAGAATATTTTTTATCTTTGGTTCTTTTTTTATTGGAATTTTTTATATAAATTCAAGATAAATTCTATTACAGTATATTATTTTCATGTTCGCTCTTCTTTTTACTTCAGTATTATTATTAAAAGTTGCATCGACATGCATTCCTGTGGCTTTCAAACCGTGAATATGAAAAAAGAAAAAAAACATTTCTCAACAGGATATGCATTTGCGACACATCCATCGGACGTGAATAGAAAAGAAAAATATAAAAAGAAAAATACACTGAAGACTTGGAAATTACTAAATCAAGTATAGTGAATTGAAATGATCAAGGGCGTTTGAATAAATAATGAAAAAGAAGAATAAAACATAAAAACTATTAAAAGATATTTAGAAAGATTTAAATAAATTGATCAGAAGAATTTTTGTGTACAAATTTTATAAAAAAAGGATAATATTTATTTTCTCACGTCTCAAACTCTGTAAATTTTTTTCTCCACAGCTCATTAACTCTTTTAGTTAATATCCCATTGACTTTCTAAAATCACATTAAATTATATTCGTGACATCATTATATACTTCCTAATTTATAATTTACATGTGCAGCATTTTTTTTTTGTTTCGTTTCGAATGACTTCACGAGCTGAGTAATGAGCGAAATGAATAAAAAGATGAGGAACACAAAAAAATTGTATCAACATGGTTATGTCAATTTTAATTTGATGTCGGTCGCTTACAGTTACACGGAGACTGTGAGAGAGCCGTACAGTGTGCCTGTAGTTGTACAAACATACACGTGGTGCTTGTCAATGCCACCGCGATGCGCAAAGTCACGCACTGAAATGAGAATTCGATACAAAGTGAAGGTAAGAAAGTATATTTCGTTACTTTCATTTTAAGAGGTAATTTGATCATGTACACGTTTGTACATTATCAAATTAGAAAAATTGATAGCCGTCTTTATTTTTTATTAAAAAATTGACTTGTTATAATTAATAATTGAAATTCCAAGTCGTGAATAAATAATTGGGTGAAGCTATTGAGCAGCCAAAACCAGTAAAAATTCAGTAGAATTTATCAAATTTAATTGTTTCCTCAAAAATATTTTGTTCAACTGGCGTATATCATATAATTTTTTCAAATTGAGCTATTTTCGTTGTTCTGGTTTCAAAATGTGCGGGAAAGTTGTCACTATATCCGGTACTAGAATAAAACAAAAATATTAAAACCCCTTTTTTTTCTATACAAGACAATTTACAACATTTTTTTGCTTGAGGAAAAACTTTTCACATTGACACAAAATCATTTATACAATTATTTATGTTTGTATTTGGTTGAGATATCTAAAGTGGGTTGAGAAAAAAAAAATAATAAATGTTGTGAGATTTCCCTATTGCTGATCCTTTCGAAAAAACTGTTTGAAAAGTTGAATTTAGTTCGCGGAAATTCATTAGCAAATGATCAAATTCTAATTCACATAGCAAAAAGACTCATTTCATGTATAAACTAATATTTTCTTATTGACCTTCAAGTTTAATAAAGCTCTCTGATCATCTCCGTTACAGTCTATATGCTTGGAGGGATTTTATCCCCAACTCCTAAACCCAAAAGAAAATCTTAAAGCGTAAACAGTTTAATGTAAAGCTGAATATTATGAAGAACTTTAGTATATCAGGGTAAAGGAATTGCTTAGTAATTGTTTAGGGCGACTTTCTTTGAAGAACATAAAGAAAGAAACGGTTGATGTGAGAATTTTTTTCTGAATATTTAAACACACCGATGGAATAAAAAGATGGAAAATTCGTTTATTTTTGCTGTGAGCCGTTGAACAAATTAAATTAATAACAACAAATAGATGAGAGTTTTTAACTGAGATAATTATCAAGTTTAATTAGTTCATCATTAATTTTTTATAATCAGTACAATAATTCACCTAATGAACTGTAGTTACTTGCAAAAAGCACAAACAGGACATGAAATTGTTCATGATTGAACTATAATGACGAGTTTTCCAATCCACTTTTTTTTTGTGTATTCAATTCTGGCTAATAAGCAAACAATAGAAAAACAAAATTCTTCTATTGTTTTTTTATTCTTCCGTCTCACTAACAATCACCCTGATAAAATAATAATTTTTATTTTCATATTAAACACTTTGAACATTTACAAATTTCAGGACAAAGTCAAATTTCAGTACCTGAATTCCCAACTATTTTTCGCACTTTACAATTTCGAAACATAAACAATAAAAATAATTCAATATCACACGATTTTACTTCGATATGAAATAAAATTAAAGAAAATAAAAAATTGTAAATCGCAATTCTAAAAATTTCAATTCATTTTGATACTCATAAAAATTTTTATGATTATTTGTCATATTATGTAGACTAAACGTAGAAAATTCTTTGTATTCAAAAGTAAATTCTTCTCTGTCAAATAATTACGTATTCAGAAGGTGTCGATGAGTACTGAGGTGAAAGTCAACGACGTTAGGATCGACACTCATAAAGTTATCTCGAAGTTTGATGGCACTCAAGTCTACTAAATCAGCTAACTTTATCTCATATTATATTTGAATTGCAAATAGAATTGGATAAAAATAAAAACGAAAAAATATCTATTCAAAAGTGAGAATATCTATGAAATTCCAATGACAACTTAATATCCATTTCGAATTCATATTGTCATCATGTTCAAATTAATTTGGAAACTAACACTCAATTCATATAATAACTAATTCTACTTTCAATTGGCTTATCAAAAAATTCCATCGAATTTTGTTCAATAAATCTTTTCATGGAGATCTAAAAATTTCACATTGATGATTTCAAATCATAAACTATCTAAATCCTTTTTATTTCACTTGTAAATCATAATCAAGTTTGTCTTCACATTAACATATTCAAAGACTTGAGGACAACCTAATTTTCAAAAAGGTTTTTTTTGCCAAAGAAAAAATGAATGTAATCAAACAATCGATTGATAAATTCGAGAGTATAAATGAGATATTCAATATGGACAATTCAAATTAATAATAATCTCCAAACTAATAAAAAAACACTGAACACATCTAAATTAAATCAAGTCATTAAAATGTCTTCCAAAAATCCAAATAAATTTGATTTTATCATAAAAAAAAATTACATTTTCATCCATAAAATTTCTTGCTCTAATTACTCCCCATTCTCACAATACCCCAAATTTTATTCTACACAAAAGTGTAAGAATAAATATTAATCAACAATGCGTCATGAATAAAAGCGTTGAATGTCCGAAAACAAATAAATTAATGAAAAATTTAAATAAACACAAAAATAAAATTCTATTTAAAATGATCTCTCTTCATCTCATCATAACTAATGATAAAAAATAATAAACTTATTTAAATAGAGAACTAAAAATTGAATAACTAAAGAATATTGAAGCATAAAACGCGTTGATTAGTTGGGATATAACGAGAAACACCACACGCATCTATCCTTCATCTCATTTATATCCCTCTCACTCTTCTTCACATTCTCCCCATTATTTTCTTCAACTATTCAGTAGTTCTCACTAACCCATGGATACTACTCACTCGCTCTATTATATATGACCGCTCATTACTGAGGGAAAGCGAATGCAAGCGATAAATAACCGAGCGGATAATTAAATAACTAAAAGATGTGTACCGATTGCACTAACATATTTATATGTAACGAGTCGCCCAATGATGTTTTCGTTCACTTTGAAAAACCATTTGCAAGTCTGAGTATGCAGATAATTATTAAAAATAAAAATATAACATTAATAATAGTCAAAGGAATAAATAGAGAAAATTTTATTACGTTGCAAATATCGTCAATAAAATAATGAAAAGCTTTCGCCTCTATTTCATTTTATTTTTTCTTATATATATTTTTTTTTATTTATTATTTTTGACGAAAGCCACGAATTATAATGTCATTTCTCAAGGGAAATGTGAGAGAGACGATGGAGAAAGAGGAACGAAAGGCGCGGCTGACATACACCACTTTCAACGTAGCCGAAGCGTAATCGAGAAACGGATTGCGAATAAAAGTTATTACGTAGGCGAGCATGTGTGCATAATATTCCTCCCGTCTCTATGGTGGACTTATATTTTTATTTTTATCATATGAATGTATGAAAGTAAATGCGCACGAGCCAAAAATTTAATGATTACAACTTGAATTAACTTTTAATATTTTGAGGCTGTTTGAAATTATTTTTATTTGGTATTTTTTGTTTTTGTTTCTATTTGAGTAAATGATTGGAGAAATAATTTTGTTTAATTTATTTGTGTATGTTGTTGAGAATTTAATTTTGTATTTCATTGTCATATTTTTTTTTCTCTGTTTTTTTTTCTGTTATTAGAGCCAATTGAAACAGAGGAATGTTACTGACTGTTGTCCGGGATTTATCAAGCAGTCACTTCCTGTCGGAGATTTATCTGGTGGAAGATGTATTCCAATATCCAATTGCCAACCTGGATACATTGGAAATGATTGTGACATTGGTAAAGAGATTATTTGATTATTTCCGTTATTTTTTTGTTTTGTTTAATTGTCGTGGAATTTTTTTTTTTATATTGTTCGTTATACTGATTGTGAAATGAAGTCGATGAAGATATTTACAAATAGGTTATGTGTAGTTCTTTCGTTTTTTAATTAATTACTGAATTTAATTATGAATATTACTTTTGTAGAATTTCAAGCAAGAAAATTGATTATGTTGAATTCAAATTCAATTTCTCTTTTATGTTCATGCTGTGTTTAGTATTATTTTAATCATAATGAAACTGAAACATTCAGGGATTGCGATTTTATTACTGTTCGGTAATTTTTGAATTTATCGTTCGCATCAGTTAAAAAATATTTATTAAACAAATATTCTTTTTTGCATTCTTTTAACTTTATAATTTGATATTAAAATGTAAATAATTTTTTCAAATCCAAAAAATTAATTTGTTGGTATTAATAATCCAATTGAGTCGAACAGTTTCACAACGCATCGATCATTTAATTGATATAAACAAATTATTAAACAATTTGAAAATAGTAAATCGTTCGCATTCAGTTTATCATTTGTACTTTGCTATCAACTTCATCACACAATTTTTCAACATTAATTTCCTCGTAACTTTTTTATTTAACAATATATTAAATCAATCTCTTCAGAATATTATTCACAAGATTTCAAGCTTGAAAAAAATACCATACACGAATATTCTGTTATTTTTTTTCCGACCTCGAGTCACCTTGGATTATTATGCAAAATGTGACAGTTTGCGGTCAGTTCCATATATGTACATAAATTTTTACATTCGTTACTTCACTTGCATTATTTTCTACATTCAAATATTATGTACATACATAAATCCACACTCATACACATCCACATACTTTTAAATAAAAATAAAAAAAATATAAATATAAATATATACTCACAGACAAATCGAAAGTTACGGAAGCCCGGAAGTATTATGACGCCAAAACTTTCGCATGGACTTTCGAGTTGTAACTCGTACGAGGGCGCACACCTTGGATTATACCTTATGTTACACCTTTCTCTCTCTCTCTTGCTCCTACATCTCTATCAATATTAAAATCAGAAGACGCAATGAATAAATAAAAAATATAAGGCAAAACACAACCATGTAAATACACTGCGGTTCGGTAAATCGCTTTACTCACAATTCGTCATGGCCTGAAACTTCATAAAATATTATTTTTACAATTAAAAATTATGAAGCGAAAAAAAAAGTGAGAATAATAAATAAAAAGGAATTAAATACAGTAAACATATATACATCCACTCAATCATTTTATTTTTGACATAAAAATACGACAAAATAATTAATTGAATATCCCATCAGTAAATATAAACACATGAAAGTCGTATTTATTTCAATTTGTTTTAGCAAAACACTTCACATAACAATATATTTATATAATAAATTTATTCTTGTTGAGAAACACAAGTGTGTATATGTCCCATGTATCCATTTATACAAACGATTGGAATAGATACAATAAGTTAAACGAAATTGACAATTGACCACTCGTCCCTTCAACTGTTAATTCAAACTCAAGAGCTTCCCAACTTCTCTCTTCCTCTATTTCACTTACACTTCATTTACAATATTTACTCTACATCAACATCTATACACACTTGTTTCAATCATTCATTATTTATTTTTGTTTTTACATTTATCAATTATAGAAAAAAAAATGATAATTGTAAAATTTATTGTGCTAAAAAATATTCTTCACATTTACAATTTATGAAAAATTAATTTTATGTTCAATGACGAGTTATTATTGATGTATCAATTTTTTTTTATCAATATTATTATTTTGTTAATTTAATATCTTTGTGTATTAAAGAATGGTTTATTAATCGATATTCTTATCATCAGAGTGTCCAACAGGCACGTGGGGTACTCAATGTATGCAAACGTGCGATTGTGGTGCTTATGCAACTTGTAATCCAATCAATGGGTCTTGTGAATGCCTCTCAGGATTTCACGGGACACAGTAAGTACATGAGTTTAATCCTCTTGTTTCCCAAAGTGTATGTAGTACATGACAAATTATCCTTGCGAATAATTCTAAAAGCAAAATTGTATTGTTAACAAAATAATTTCTATGTTATCGACACTAAATATGACAAAGTGTAATTCGAATTTGAGTAAAATATTTATTTTATTTCGTATTATTTTTAATGAATTTCTAAGAACATCTAAATGAACTCTTAAATCAAATTTCGAAAGATTGATCAAGACATTTTGATTTTTGTTTATTCTTTTGACTGATTCAACTCGTTTCATTGATAGTTAAATTTCAATTGTGCTTCTTGGAATGGCGTCAATTGTAACTATAGAACAATTGACCTTACCGGCATGATTCATGAATGAAAATTTTCATAATCGCTTTCACTATCGTCTGAACTAGCCATTTTTGTTTAATATTAAAATTCGATTTTCTGCAATCATATTAATTTGATACATTGTAATTATTCCATTCAAATGTGCACTTTCCTCATTGATTTATATTTCAAAAAAATGTCTCTACACCTCATTAAAAATAATCATCAAATATTTGAGCATCAAACATTTCAAACTAACAAATACTTGAAAATGAAAAAAAAAAAAAACAAATTGATAATTATGAACGCTCATAATTAAATAATTCTATCAATATCAAAATATTTCGTTCTGAAATTACTTCCTAACATTTCTTTCCTTTTTTTTTCTACATTCCAAAGATGCAAGGAGAAATGTAAATCCGGCACATGGGGTTTTAATTGTGCCAATATGTGCTCGTGCGTCAGTAAATTTGCCTATTGTCATCACGAATCAGGCGATTGCATGCTGGGTAATGTCGAGCCAATTGACAAACCGCCATCATCACAGATGAGTAATTTGTCGAACGATGAGACACTTGAAGTACCATCATCGTCTCATCCCCCAGTCTACCCAACAGAAACCACATCCGTTAATGCTATTCACAGCATCAGCATTACACATACAACATCAAACACTAACGATATTACAAATAATAATGATAATGAATCAACAATTACTAAAAAAATTGATTTCGGTTAGTAATCAAAATTATTCATCTTTATTATTCATTTCCATCTACAAAAAAATTAAATAACTCTATCGCCAATACCTTTTTATATAATAATTAAGACTAGTTTAGTTCTTCATTTAATAAATCTCACTCTTCGTGTTTTTTTTTTTTCTCCACTGTTTTCATATGATCATCATAATTAAAATGAAGCCGATAAAGCAACAGCCCGCAATGAAGTTAAATTGGATACCACATCAAAAACCACATCAGTTAATGTACCAATAAAAAAATATCAATACATAAATAATGGAAAATTTATTGTGGCAAAGGTAGAAAATTCAACATCAATTAAGCCATTGGTTACAGTTGTTCATGTATCAGGAAAATCAATTTCAGGTCATGATAATATGATTGTAACTCCCATGGGTAATGCAGGTATTATATTGTGAATAACAATCGATTTCCAATTTTTCAATAATGTGATGTATGACAATAGAGAAGTTTTTTTATTTTATCCATTTTCAATATCTTATTTTTTTCTCTTTTCTTAATCTTATCTTTCCCTTGTTGAAAAAGATTCGTTGGAGAATAATGGAGAGAAGGCAATCGAACATACACCATTGCCATTGGATATTGTTATTCTTATTGTAATTGGTTCAATAATATGTTTGGGTGTAACTTCATTGGCAGTTCTTGCAATATTTCACGCACGTTCAAAACTATATGAAACTATCAGATTGGCTATTTATGATGCTGAGAAACCGGATCCACGTATGAACATGACATTGCCACATGATAAAATAAATGATGGAAGAATGTCCACAATTAATCGTAATAGTGAATTATTATCAGCTTCGTGTGGTTATGGTGAGTTTAAATTTATTTATGTTATATTATGTTATATAAAAATAATTATATAGTTACTGTGCTAAAGTATTAAAGCATAAATTGAAAATATATTGTGCATGGCCTTGCTGTAGTCAATTCGATAGTGTAATTGAGTATTAGTTTCATTTCAATGTATGAAGTGGGAAAATAAATAGGGGGCGAAAAAAAAAAACAAATTTAATGAGAATGGAAAAAAAAAGTACGTTACAACAAGATGATTGATAGATTACAGACTTCCGTTCTAATGAGAGTGAGAGAATTACCCTCACTTTTAATCCCACGTGTGTACTGTGGCCATGACTATTAACTACCAATACGGAAAATTATTTTTGCAATGAATTGTTATTGGTAATGTATTCGTGGAAAGAAAAATAAAGATATAATGATAATGTTAAAGTAGAAAATTGTATTGAAGTCCTAAGAAAATAATTTTTTGTTTTCTTAAATTGTTTGAGCAATACGACAAAATATTTTATCAAATTTTTTTCATCGATGCAATTAATATTTTTCATTTAAATATAAAACATTCAAAAGAGTAAACAAAGAACGAGATTAACCTTCAATTAATATTACAACATTCATTTACAATAAATGATAAACTTTTGTGTTTTGCTTACACTGTAAATGGAATTTCAATTTCTTATTGAAGGAATAAAACAATTCACATCAAAATTGATTATCTAAAATATATTATCAATAAATATTGATTCTATTACTTTGAATATCAATAACTAATTATCCACAAATTAATTTCCAGAAACCCCAAGGTGTATTGTGCCAGAACGACGTGACGCAACATTACAACGACCACAGAGTATAATAACACGTGAATCAACTTACTCAAATCAATATCCAAATATTCAACTGTTTAGCAACCTTCGAGGTAATTAATCATCAATGAATATTAATTATTTCTCAAGCCCAAAGAAAAAACAATACATTAAAACAAATAATAATTAACATTTAATTGAAAGAGCGTGAGAGAAGCCAAAACAAAGCGAGAAAATTATCAGAAACATTCACAATTGGGTCAACGCATCGTCTCCAATTTCTCAGACACAATATCTCTATATTTATATTTATATTAAAAAAATTACCCAGGGTTCATTAAATGTTGTTAAATGTATCCATTGAGGCCTTTCAATTCCCACGAACACAAACACCAGACAGTTGGTAACTTCTTTAACATGCCCTCGTTGTGTTCTAAATTACGCAAACTTTAATCCAAGAACATATACAACACAACAGCTATATTATAATTCTACAGTTGCCCCAGGGGATTTATCTCACGAGAAGCTCATGTTGCCTTGTCTTTATAATACCAGCAATCACGAGGATTTTCAACCCCCTTAATGGTAATTACTGCGGCTTTTATTTCCTTCATAGAAGATATTTTCAACGTTAGTAAAATAAAATGTTATAAACACACATCAAAGTTGGATTAAATTCCAATATATTACAACAAATACTAAGTCTGAAACAAACAAACAAAAATATAACAGTTGCATCTATACTAATATTATAAAGAGGAAAGACTTGTTTGTTTGGTTGTGCCGAATAAGCTCCGAAACTACTGGACTGGTTTTAACCATTTTTTCACCAATAGAAAGCTAAATTATCATGAAGTAACATAGGCTATGGTTTATTTTCGAAACAAGTCGAGATCCTTAAAAAAATTGCAATAATTTAACCCAAAGTAGCAAAATTTTGCCTATAAAATTCATCATTTGGCGTGCGCTGAGAAAACTATTGATGAAACTTAAAAATTATGTATTACATTATTGAAGTACTCATTATTACCTGCAAAAAAGTCACAATAGCAGCTTTTGTGTTCTAAAATTTAATTAGATCGCCGGTAGAAACAAAAATTGGTTACATTCGTATCGTAGTATTAATTCTTTTGTTTATTCATTGATAAACTATCAATAATTAAATAATTTTTTCATGTAACTAGAAGTTGTGGATAACCATTATTACAGGCATTCAATGTCTGAAAATTTCAAATTTAGATTATCATTATTTTTCAAAGATTCAAAATTTTTCTTGATATTTTATGTCTAGGTTTAACTAAAATATTATCGTGTGCTCAGCGAAGCGGGGTGGTATCAGCTAGTTTATTATATAATGAACATTTTTTATTTTCTGTTCTATTTTTAAGGTAATTTTTTATATTTGTGATATAAAATATAAAAAATTTGTAGTAGAGATGAGATGTTAAAGAGTGATAATTCAACACAAATAATCTCGATGGAATATTTTATATGGATCTTACTCATATGTTGATCGTTGGTATGAAATTTCAAATCGTCATTTGAAAGAGATAGATATCGTATATATTGGAAAGTTTTAAATGAGGAAAGTGCCAAGTGGTTTAAATTATCTTGGCAATCAGCCATTTAACTCTTACACTTATGTTATGTGTATATATTATGCATATCGTTTTTTCACTTATCACTTTTAACGATCCGCTGCAACGGAAATGAATTATAAACGCGCGTATACGTGTCTATCATCCCGAATATAATCTTTGAATTAATCTGCAAATTTTTTTTTGCAATTGAATCATAGAGAAAACGACATAGAGAAGAGAAAATGTTATGGTTATTTGAGATAAAAATAATGTGAATAGGCGTGAAAATAATATGATTCGAACGCAGATATTTATAATGGAAAATATGATGAATATATTTTGAAGAATATTTTTTTATATTTTATTTAGTGGATCATTGATCATTTGGAATATTTTTATACAATTTGTAATTTTATGCAGTGAAATTGCAAAGTAGTTTGAGAGAATTATAATATAAATTGTTCATTTAATGAGAGGCTGATGTCCATTTGCCTGTGTGATATTTTCCACCAGAAAATTCCTGGTGGAATTAACTGCAAATATTATATTACTATTATAAAATTTTTCCAAGTAGTTTTCTTTAGTATGATATTATACCAAATGGAATATTTCTACATGAAATCCAACTCAATTCAATTAAATGTGAATATAATACAGATTATTACGTAACTTGAATTGAACTGTACAAAACTGGATGTAACAAACTAGACACATTTGGAATCATGCAATATTTGTTAATTAGTTCTGATTGAATGTTTATGTAGTGTATTTTGTGAAACAATATTGAAAATTGATGATGATAACAATTATGACAATTCATCTGGTTACTTCATTGATTTTATCGTTGTAATGAAACGAATTAATTATTTTAATTGATTGTGACATAAATATAAATTGTAATTTCATTCCATTTTTTAACTATTTAAAAAATAATTTATTATTCTTTGGTTTATATTGATAATATCAGTTTATTTTGAACTGCCTGGATCATGAGATATGAATACATGAAATAAAATTTCTGTGTTTTCTTCAGTGAAAGATATTCGAGAAAAAAAATTTACATGCCCATGATTTATTCAGAAAAATTTATACGTCAAGAAATCTATTCTCGAATATATTATACTATAAAATAGTCTTTTACTATCTGTAAACTATTTTTATTTTTTTTATATATTTCTAGAATTGCTAGAGGCACATTATGATCGACCACCAGCAACATCAACGACATTTCGTCAACCAACACTTGAAATTGATGTCGAACATCTTTACGATGAAATTCCATTACAATCAACAACATTTGCAGCAAAAAATCAAGACGATACATCTGATCAATAATTATAATTTTTTTCTATGTTTATTAAGGAAAATAGAATAATAAAAAAAATACTTTATAATATTTTCTCAGTTCATTCTTATAATTATAATTCCGTCATTGATCTCAATAGCAAACAACCCACGTTGATTTTTCTTTTTCATAAATAAATTTCTGGATATGGTAAATGTCAATGAGAAATATGTAAACAAGGCTAAGGGAATATATATAATTATAGAGGTCAGGCGTATTTTCCAAGTGTATATCTGTGTAATATACTTATTGATGAAGAACTCGGTCAATCGCAAACTAAATCATGTAATAGGCCAACGCGATAATCCCTGTACAAAATTTCCAAGTAAAACTAGAATGAAAAAGAGAGCAATGGAAAAATAGTCAAAGAATAATATAATAACATCAGCAAAATTAAAAATATAATCAATTGACCTTTTTTAATAGATAACATCAACTCCCATAGATTATTTATCATTTCGTAGTTGCTTTCTTACAATTTATTTAGTACATAAATTAAAATGAAATTTTAGTTAGCGACCAACGGTCTAAGAGTGAACATGGCGAAATATTTCAATCGCGTAATTTTTATATGTTTTGTTGTTGCATTCTTTGTCTCGGTTATTTCTAGTCAAGGCGTCAAGACTAGTTACCATCAACGACATTCATCGCAAGAGCCAATACCCACTAATGAAACTGGATATTGTATAAAGAGAGTTCCGTGAGTATAAATAAATCAATAACGATGAAATCATAGTTATATCTCTATATTAATAATATTTACTGTATTATCAATTGTTATTTAATTCCATTGAGATTTCGATTATCATTCTTGTAATAGAAAAGCATAAAATAGCTATCCAATTGATGGAGTTTTTAATTTTTTGACATAAAAGATTTACAAAGTTTCTCTGAGCATATTTAATATCGTTTTCATGACCTCGACCTTTTATCACCCACGATAATGATACATAATTGTTAGACATGTTTGATGAATGTCGATCGAGTTAGAACTAACACAGATTACATGTTGAAATAAAATTGTATTGAAAAATCAGATAAAGTAACTGACGAATTTATTCCTGATTTTTATCGTCACATTCTATTAAGTTAATAACACTTGAAGCGATTGGAAATGGTGAAATATAGTTTTGATCTGAAAAATATATTTAAAGTCGAAGAAAGAAAAAGTCTTGCAGAAAAAGTTATTAATTTTTTTTCCAACTGGTTTAACTGGAATGGAGTAGAGATAAGAAGATTAATTTATTTTTTTGTATGAAAATCTGAAACCTCTAAAATTCAATACATCAAACAAAAGAAAAAAAATCATTTCAATTTATCTCCAATTATCAATTGAAAATGAATGAAAATTGAGTCTTTGTAGATTTTTCATGTTCTTCCTTCTTATACAAATTCTACAAATATGATTATTTTTCCAGCTCTAATCCGAGATATCCACATGCAAATCGAACTCGTAATCCCTACGACAATGAAAATAGTTCTCCAGATGTCCACTCTGTAAGTAAACACTGAAACACTTCATCAAATACTCAAAATGAAATACAATCTATTGAGAATTTTCATTATTCAATTAGAACCAACAAAATTGGGATGATACCACCAGCATCAACCTGATACCAGTAATTGATTGTTGTGATAATTATCATCGTGATCCTTACACCAATCGTTGTGAACCTAATAGCACTCATTCACAATCAAGAGAACCATCACGATGCCAAGACACTTGTTTCGGTGGTGAATGTATCAACGGTGTATGCAATTGTCCACCAGGCTGGTATGAATCTGATGGCGCTTGCAAACCAATGTGTCGCCGTCCATGTCAACAAAATGCCTATTGCTTTTCACCTGATGTTTGTGAATGCAAATTGGGCTATGAACAATCACGTGACCGTGAATGCCGTCCAATATGTCCAGGTGGTTGCGATGATGGTGAATGTGTAGCACCACGAGTTTGTCAATGTCGACCTGGGTATCTTCTGAATGATGCAAGAACTGGATGTGTAGCAGCATGTGAAGGTGGATGCACTCATGGTCAATGTGTAATGCCAGGTGTTTGCTCATGCGATCCAGGGTGAGTCATTTCTCTGTATTCGAATGGACAATTACAAATTGTTTACAATTATTTGTCGACCAAAGACACTATAGAGTAGCTAATTTTACTCATCAATTAGGATCAACTGAAGAAAATTGGGTTGACTGATTTGAACTAGACTTTAAAGGTCATAAATAGTTTACAATAAATAATAAGAAAAAAGAAATTAAAGAAAATATTACTGATTAATGTTATTTAATATTTATTTTTATTAACAATCAGGAGGAAATTCATATGACATTTCAATTGTCATTTCGAATCACTATCAAAATAAAGTTTCATAGAATTTTATTCATCACTAATAAATTGGTCCAGTTAGAATAATGAACAGAGTTATGAACATGTTCGAGATGTCATTTGAATAATAGATCGGAATGAATTCAGCTGTTACCGACAGTGCAAGAACAACAAGACTTAACAAGGGAAGAGAATTATTCAAGGTTCAATATTTGCAAAGACTCGATAGACCGGGAAATGAGTAAAATATTAGTTCAGTATATTTTGGAGCCATTCTGTAATATTAGAGCAAAATAAGAAAACACAATTTTTATTTGGATTTTGTAATGATCATAACTGAAATCAGAATAATTTAACAGATGTTGTCTTATCAAATCCACATTTTTTCTCCATCTAAATTATTTCTATTGAATAAAACTAAATATTTCACTAACAAACTCACTCATTACATAATAAATATTGTCAATAAATAATTTCTTCCAATCAATTGCATCAACAAAACAGTTTAAAAATCATCTCAATCATGTCTTTATTTTCTAAAGTATCCAATTGATTAAATTCATTCAATGACAATGATAATCTACAACTAATCATAGTTGGAAGACAATAAAAATATTTATTTACAGATATATCAATTCACCACGTGATCGTGAATCATGTGTGCCAAATTGTGGACCAAATAACTGCGATGGTGGACAATGTGTTGCGCCAGGTGTTTGTAGATGTCGATCTGGTTACATTCAAGATTCTTCAAGCAACAGATGCATACCTGAATGCAGAAATGGATGTCCAATAAATTCACGCTGTGCAGCACCTGATAGATGTGTTTGTAATCCTAATTTTGAAATGGATTATTATACCAATAGATGTATTCTCTCATCAGACGTTAACCATAACAACAACAACAACAACAACTATAATAATGGTGACAACAATGGTAACAACAATAATGGCGGTAGTGGTCATCAAGAACAAGGACACTGCGAACGTCAATGTATCAATGGCGTTTGTATGGGCTATAATATATGCAGTTGCAATGATGGATATATACAAGATCCTCGTGATCCAACTAGAACACGCTGTATCGCATCATGTCCTGGTGGTTGTATCAATGGCGTTTGTTCCGCCCCAAATTTCTGTATATGTAATCCAGGGTATATTAAAGATCGTGGAACAAAAGGTAGCCAAAGATGTGTGCCACGATATTAATTATTGATTATGGTGTGATAAGTTGTTGATGGAATAAATGATGAAATGTGTGATGATGATTGGCGATTGATTATTCAAATAATTTGTGTTTATTCATTGAATTTTTGTTAGGTATAAGAAATTTGTATTCAATTGAATCGAAGAAAATTTGGAAGTAATAAAAATTTGAATATTGTTATTTTTTTTGATTGAATAAAAAAATTAATATGATTATGAATTTTTGTTTAATTTACAACTGAAGAATTTTCATGGAGGTGTTTAAATGATTGAGAAAAATTCTTGAGAAGAATATATTTAATTGCATTGAAATTAATGATGATGATAAAGATTTGGTGAGAAAGTTTATTTAGTTTAAATTGTGGTTTTATCTAAAAAAGAGATCGGAATAAAAATTTCGATTTCTAACAGAACAATGTCCGCAATGAATCAGTGAAGCAGTGCAGTTGATAATGAAAATGCAAAGTGTTCTACTGCGCGCAACATTCAACATTGATTAAACTTCATTTCCTCACTTGAGATTCAAATCGATGTTGACATTTACCATAAAATACCAGATTTTTTTCAAAAGCTTTTTGTAAACTTTTTGGAAAATATTTCGAGTTGACAAAACATTATTAAATAACAACAATTTTATTCTAATCAAGAACATTTAATTTGTTTACTTAATAGTCCATTTACAAAATACGTCAAATCAATTTTTTTAATAATCAAAAACTCCATAAAAAAAGACTAATTACCATAAAAAAATTTTTAAATCCACATAGAAAACCCCAAACCAACTTAAAAAAATATAATTCTCGACAAAGTAGTTGTAAATGTCTCGATAAATATACAACAGAAAACAAAAGGCAAAAAATTACTGATCAATACAGCTGAGTCAGATCATTTTTTCAAGCATTCGATAAGACACTTAATATAAGTACCAAATATCAGTAGAAAGATCAGCACGAAATAGAAAGCAAACTTTCTAAAATCATCATTTTCTCAAATTAACCCAAATGAAAAAAATCAATCACCCCAAAAATTCTATCCCAATATTTTATCTCAAGAATATTCTTCCACTAAAACATCTAAATCGATTCCAACAAATAAATATATCCTACACAATGTGGAGAGAAAAAAACGAGAATAATAAATCACCATCTATATATATATATAATAATGAATAAAGTCTGTAAATAAAATATACCAGAAAATCAATACTATAAATTCAAACTTGAAGTGTTGATATATAAATAAAATGCGAATTGATTTTACTGGATTTTCTTATCACTTTCATCCCTTCATAATTTTCTTTGTTTTTTTTTTCATCGTTGTTCTTCATAGTCTTAACTAATTCTCTCCCTCTATTTCCACATTTCCTTTTCAATCCTCATACATCCACCACATCCACCACATCGATCTGAATACAAAACAATATATATATAGAGAGAGATGGAAGCCTTGAGGGCGCAAGAGTAGATGTACATTCGACAGAGTTGTGGATTGGCTCACCCAGTGGCGCTGACTCTGTTGTTGATATATAAACGGGATAGATGAGAGGGGATGAAATAAGAGTTAGGGATGAAATAGTGATAGAGGGGAATGTACGTAACGTAGAAACTGAGCAAGCGCTATGGAAAGATTTTTCTGTGGAATATTGTACGAAGTGATATCGTAGTTGTGCGCGCGTCGAATATCTTGTCTTATATAGGGTGTGTACATGTGTGTTAGGGGTAGTGGACTATGGCGCTTGAGCATAAAACAGCGAGAGTAGGAAATGAAGACGTGGGATGCGCCGCTGATGGTTCGTTTCGGGGGTAGACTCGCGCCGCGGGGGCGATGAGCGCACTTCTGTTCGTCCTGAGATTGACCTGCTGCTTTTGTTGTTGGTTTACATGTATTGTTATATTATTACGTGTAAATTGTAATGCAACAGAATTAATTGGTAATTATAGTAGTATTGATATAAATAAAATTGATACGCGACAACGACGTAGTGAATTATTATCACGTGCGATAGATAATGATTATCAGGAGCATCAACGAGAATTGGTCACCACCCAAACTAAGGATACGGTGTATGACGACGATACCGACATGTCTTATGACGGTGACGACGATGAGGATTATATTGAAACGAATACGACAGGTAATGTTCATTTATATATAAAAAAAATTTTTGGGGTGTGTGATTTTGGGTTTTTTTTTTATTTAAAGTAATTTTTTGTATTTTTTGTTATCAAATTTGTAATTACTTCGAAAATGTTTGTTAGGGGCTTAATTTCGTTACGAATTTTGTGATGAGAAGAATGCGAGAAAAATGTGAGATGAAACAATGGGAATTATTGGAATTAAAATATTTGGCTTTTTTAGGGATTTGCAGTGCAGATTTTAGTTGGGTTTTTATGTCTTTCTTGCCTGTTTTTTTGTTAGTATTCTCATTGAGGGAGAAAATAAAAGAATGAAGAGAGAATAGAAGGATAAAATGAATAGGAAAAAAGAATACTTGAGAGGATTATATGAATTGTAGAACTGTGGAAAGGTTTGATTTTATTTTTAGAACGAGCGAAAATGGAAATAAAAATCTTTATGTATAATTTTTGGTTTATTAGTGGCGATTTCATGCAATGTTTGTTTTCATGAATTATTCTGTGATTTTTTTTATCAATAATGAAATATTTGAATTTTTCATTATGTCTGTGAGTATGAATATCAGAAAGTTATAATCATAGATTTATTATTCAATGTTGAGAGCTGGTTGAAATGTCACTTTGATCTTTTTGTGTAATTTTTCTACTTGCATTTTTGTATAGAATTTTTTTCTCGCATTTATATTGGCTTTAATGTTGAAATTATATTAGAATTTTGTATGCTCAAATTTCAATTTCATAAAAAAGGTTGACATGAACAGTTTATGCTGATTCTTCTTTACACTTAATTATAATTATACGATCATTAGAATTTTTTTTTTTTTTTCATTAATTTCTCTGTAAAATCTCCTTCGTTGACTTTGTGCAATTTTTTCACTTTAATTTAATTTTTTTCATCGTCAAATACAGTGAAATTTTTAAATTCCATGACGATATTTTGCAACCTTGTCACGTGCGAGACTTCAATTCAAAATGTCTGAGCTTTTCATTTTATTCCAATTCATAATTAAATTACTAAAATATAAATTTTCAACAATTTTTTTTCAATTATAATTCAACGAAATTGTTTCATCAAAATTCCTTCATCAAAAAACAAAAAACAAAAAAACGACAAAAAACACTTTCAAACGCACAAAAGCTCAAAACAAAAGTCATCGTACTCATATACAATTCATGTTAGTGAATAAATCCCTACACAAAATAATCAGCAATCGCGTGACACTTTCTATTTTGTCACCTTAGAATAATTTACAATTTCACATCCAACAGTGTAAAGTTGACGAAGAAAGGAAACAATTAAAACAGTAAAAGAGTTAAAAAGACACGAATAACCAGTCTGCACTTGCACGTTCACATGTCACACCTACCGGCAATTAGTGAAAATGTGAATGACCCACCAGAAGCAACAAAATATAAAAAAAAAAGAAAACGACAAAACTAAATTCAAACACTAAAAATAAATGCCCTTCAACATCTTACAAATAACAGAACTGGTTCTACCGTTCGCTTAAAAAATTTCTCAAATTTCTACACAATCACGAATTATTTATCTTTCCAATATCTCTACGAAAAAAAAAAAAAAAACCAACATTTAATAGATTTACATGCTCAAAAATATTTACATATGAATTTCTAACAATTTTGATATTCTCTGTCGTTCAATCCATCTTAATTGTTTCAATCAATGAATTTATCACACTTCATATTTATACACATTTCAATGTACGAGGTCAATCAAAAATGAATTCATCTCAAGCTTTCACTAACATTTAATAACAAATGAATAAATAAATAAATAAATAAATATATCAACAAATGAAGGACATCTTCTGTATTGAGGTCAATTTTGCTATTACGTCAAGTAGAAATCGGTGAATGAGAACGACCTCAGTTTCTTCATGATATTTTACACGAATACATATATATATATCCGTAATTCATTTCAGACGATACGTGATCATAAATTATAATCGTGAATCCGGCGTCGTATTCTACCATCTTTATCTTCTTCCATCTTAACATGCATGCAAATACACGCATACATAAACGATGAATAGTTAAATATATTCCCTTCAACAAATATACAATGAAAAATTTTCTAATCATTATTATTATTAATGTTATTTTATTATTATCAAGCTAAAAATAATAATCATAAATAATATGCTGAACAATATTTTCTTTGAGCTTTGCTCTGCTCTATCATAAATCTCCAACACTCGATTCAAGTCCCAACTACACATTGGCTTTGTTCTCAAAATTACGTGAGAATAAATAGAACGATGTGAAGAAAATTGTGTAATAAAAAAAAGGGGATGGAAAAAGAGCAAAGAGAGAGAGAGAGAGAGAGTAGAAAAAAAAACATATTGTGAAAATACTACAGAGCGACATTTATGCTTTAATCCTGGTGGTTGGAAAATTTATTGTTACTGGAAAAAAACGTTGGTTGGTTATGCAGTTGGTGTTTTTGTGGGTTGAACAAAAATTTATTGAACGTATAATAGATTTCTTGGTTTTTCTCGTTGATTTTTTTGTTTTCCATAGGTATGTTTATATATATGAAGAGGAATGTCAAACAATTATGCAGCTATCTTGAGGGGGGTTTTATTTAGGTCGGAATTAACAACGCTGCATTTAAACAGACTTGCCTGTATCGATTTTAGAATGAGTGTACACGAGAAGAGAACTTAGTGGGGCTTATAAATATACTGTTGGAGAATTTGTTTATGTTCATATTGTTGGGGATTAATTGAATTAATATAGAAATGAATTTAAGAATAAGATGTAACTTTTAGAATTTTATTTCAATTGGTATTTTTTGATGCTTTTGATATTTTTGTGTTTTTCTAGAGAAGGGAAGTTTCGTTGGGGCACCATGCGAAAACACGTGTAATGCCGACTTGCAGCACGTTATTTGCGACGCAGTTACCGGACTTTGTGAATGTGAGAAACAATATCCCGTTCGACTTGGGCCGACACGCGGTTGTGCAAAACGTAAGTCAATACTTTTTGGATGGAGATTGATGTTTAGGAATTAATTTTATATAGATATGAATTTAATTTAAAAAAACCACACAAAATTTTCGAATAAAATAAAAAAGATATTTTAATTGTGATAATTTATTTGTTTATATTGTGGAATTTTATTATTTTGTTAGTTTGTTAAATTTTGTGAATGGGTTTTTTGTTTATTTCTATTTATGGTGAGATTTGGAAAATTATAATTGTGAAATAAATTTAGTAAATTTTTTATTCAAAATTCGACTGTAAAATTTATCAGACAATTTTAAGTACAATTTTTAAAAAATATTTCAAATTGACTGGACGTGTAAAATTAAGCTGCTTTCAAGTTGTAACAACTTTACATGAAATCAACATTTTCCAATATATTTTGTCTTCATGAAGGAGGTCAAAAGTAAACTTTTGTGATGATTCAAACGTGATTCCTTTAGTAAGTGATAGACGTCCGTTAAAAATAATCTTTTGACATCAAAATTTCATTCTAGACGAGAAACAAATTTTTTTAGCTGAGTCTTTTCAACTGCTGGTTCTTACTCTCCATCTTTGTTCACTTCAACAAAATCAATAAGACAAATTATAAAACTTGATAATTTTCATTTAAAACTTATTACTTTTGAAATGTATGAATAATTATTCTGTATAATTTCTCAATGTAAATTTTCTTTCATTTATAATAAAAGAAAAAAATATATATAAAAATATGAATGAAATAATTGAATAAATTACCATTAATTACATTATAAAAATTTATTTTTAGCAAAACGGCTCGGTGAACAATGTTTCTATCGTGCAACATGCGTATTCACAGATCAGCACGCAACGTGCGCTCAAGTTCAACACAATGCCGTGTGTGATTGCGAGAAGGGTTATCACAGAGTTGCAATTGCACGACCCAGCAAAAAAGTATTCTGCGCTGAAGGTATTTATAATATTCTTTTGTTTAATTTAAATTAATTATTATAATAATTTAATTTTCTTTCATACACACAATTAATTATAATTTAATATTTTATTATTTAATACAGACCTCGTGCTGATAACAGCTGATATGCCAACACTATTAGGAATAGCATCAGGTATCGCAGTATTAACTGGTCTTATATGTTTCGTCTTGAAATTATTCAGTCGCGCCAGATACACAAGGCCCCGACATTTTGCTGACGCAAATCATGCACCAGCAATGATTTTTTCTAGTGACACAGGTGAGTGTATGTACAATGAATCGAACATATATGAATAATTAAACGAATTAATCGATAAATATAATCACTACAAATATTTAAATTAATTGCATGAATAATTGGAAATAAATGAACGCTTAAAGGAGTTCAACGATGCATTACTATTTATTTATTTTATTACTACACAAAGTCATTATTATTGTTTATTGTTCATCTTTATATTCAATGTTGGCACCTTAATTAAACGAAGGAAATTTGATCCACATTTATTGATCATCTAAAACGATTCAATTCTGTTTACAAATTTCGAATGAAAAAATATGTTACTTTTTTTTTATAGATATTTAATATGGAAATAAAAATTTTCCAAGTTTTTGTGGCTTCATAATTTTTTTTCCGTTGTTATCATAATTGTTTGTTGTGAAAATACTAATTGAAGAGTATTCAGAACATTTTCTAATACAATATCACAAAGCAATGCTGGGAGCATTTTTTTTCTGGCAGGAACTACGTTAGACCACGAAGTGCATTTTATGAATTCAATATAAACAATAGAGAATTATATTGATATTGAAACAAAAAAATTCGGCACAATATTTTAGTGATTATGGCAGATATTGAACCAATTTCAAGCACAGTGTGAAATAGTTCAATAAAAATTGGCAACATAATATGGAAAGTATAAATTTTAATTTGACAATTTAAACAAGTAAAGAATAAAATCATTTTCAATGTTAATTCTACCATCATCATAATTTTTCTTTTACTTACTGCTGATAATGTCAACTAGAAATAAAATACTACATTATTAAATCTAAAATTCAAACGTCCAATTGTATTTATGTGCAAAAGTGATAAATTATTCGTCCATTCATTTTCTTGATTGCATCAATTTCTTTCCAATAAGAATTCAACAATAAATCAGAGAAAACCCCAAAATGCCAAACCTGTTCACAATGAATTCTCAAAAATATTTGTAATTATGATAATAATTCAAATGAATTTATGTTGTCATAGTCTCTATTGACAATAATCAGACTAAAATATTACCAATTATAAATTCATATTCGATTGTAAACATTTCAATGAATTGCAAAATTGAATTCAAAATTCAAACATTCCATCCACAAATAAGTCTTGATATCGTTGTATAATTCATTAACAAACTCGACTATGTAGACATGACGATCAATGAACTAATTGTATAATCATACGTTCATCGCGTTCGTGTGTATGTACCTGTTTATCACAAACCAGTCTCAAAATAATTCATTATCACCATCGTAAATAACAACAGATAAAAAATAGAAAAAATGAAAAAAATGCCAAATCCACAATTTTCCTACCATTCTATCCAATACTTTGACCTCAAACTGTAGGAAATTAAATCCCAACCGCATGAATAGTTTTCCAATTCAATAAAATAATTGAAATATAAGACAAAAAAAAAACACTTCGTTCAATACTTCATAACATTTAACTATTTTCATCCACGAAATATTTCATTTCCGATATTTCTTTCTCCATTCGTAATATTCAATTTTTTTTTTATTAATACAATTCGAAATAAAGTTTCACATTCAATGAATCAAAAATAAATCAATAGAAAATCAATAAAGAAAGTATAATCAGACAATATTAAATTATTACAGGATTAAATCGTTCTTGGAATGGAATAATTCTGCATGCATGAACATGTAACGATATGAATTATGTATTTATATATGTTTGTACACAAATTATCCAATATATTATTTATAATTTCATTTACCCATGAATTAATATCCTTACAAATTTCTCTTGGTATATTTTCATGCCAGTGTAATCAAAACACGTATCATTGAAAATTATAAATGGAATTGTCGAATGAGGATCAGCTCTTGAATGAATTGTTGAAGTAAACCTGTTTCTTGTACACACATTTACACACACATCAATATATGTATATTTATATATATTTATATATATATATATATATATATATACGTAGCATGTTCACATTACGCGTTTTACCAACCGGATCGTGAGGTGAGCTTGAACCCCAACGAGTTGCTCTGGCTGATTTGTTGTTAACCGGTCAAAGTCATTGGGCATGCATCACGCGTTTATTTATTTTATATGAACACAACAAATATGGAATAAGATCACGCATTGCATGAAGCACGTGCACGTTTTCTTTATGTACTTACAACTTTAATTTACTTGCCAAGCAGTTTTTTTTTTAAATGATAAATTCTGAAATATTTTCTTTTATTGTTTTGTATTATTTGTCTTTCTGTAATTCGTGTTTTGTTAATAATTTTTTTGGAATTGATAGAAAAGAGAGAAAATTGGCACATGAAACACAATACAAAATTTTGAACTAATACAACAAACCTTGATGTGCAGATTCATATACTGAGAATTTTTTTTTACTATATAAATGAAATGGTTTATTAGAAATTATCTGGGAATATTTATTGATTGGTAAAAATAAATTTACAAATTGCTGTTAAAAAATATTTTCAGTTATTTTTAGTGGACAAATTATTTACGAGAAACAAAAATTTATTAATATTCAACAGTTCTTTTTTTTGTGGTAATGAAAGTTTTTTAGTTCCGGTTTATTTTACACGTCGGTACTTGTCGCATTCCAGTTGCAATTCAAAAGTTGGACAACGAATAATTTTCATATTTCATTTGTATTTCAACAATTTTACATATATTTGTTAATTTTTTATTTTGTCAGGTCCAACGATAAAGAATTATGAGTTTATCAACTCACTATCGTTGATGTAATCAATTTACCATAAATTAATAATTTACCCAAAACTGTTAGAAATTTATTAAGTGAAAAGCCTTCACAAATTTCTAATTTTTGTAATAAATTTTTATTGTTTGTCAATTATATTTATCAACTATCAATTAACAATAAGTGATTAGAATCATTTTTATTAATCCAAAAAAATTAATAAAATTCTAATATTAATTTAATAATTTAGAAAAATATAAACATGACATGTTCGTTTATTAGGTGCTAGGTCAAAATCACTCAAACAATACAACTTCGACATCGATAACTCCGGACAAAACAACTCCGAACAAAACAACTCATGTCCAAAATAACTCCGAACAAAACGACTCAGAGCATAAACAACTCAATAACAATTTCAAGTTATTACACACAAAATGAACAAATATCACATGGCGTTTGTAAAATTAAACAATTACTTTCATATAAATATCAACATTTTATATTAAAATAACAAAAAAAAAATTTGCAAAAATTTTAAACAAAATAACAGCATATTTATACCATAGACCAGCGCATGCGCGTTTCGTGAGTCTCAAGAAAATTTTGGGATAACACAATGATGTGTCACTTATCAAATGAATGAGATAATTACACTTCTAGAAAATATATATATATAGTAAAAAAAAAACAAATATAATTTAACTAAAATAATTTCATCAAATGAGTAAAATAACATTCAAATAAATTACAATTTTTTTATTACAATAATTAATGATAATAAATAAAATGAATTGAAATAATAAAATTAAATTGATTAAAATGGGGGGCCCCCCAACCCCCGCCAGGGCTTCGCCCCTGGACTGCAAGAATTTTGAAGTCAAATTTTAATTATTCTTGAATTAAACATTAATTACCGTGCGGATCGAATGGGCATCATCGAGTTATAGTGTCAAGAGTCGTTCCTTCCGGAGTAGTTTTTGCCAGGAGTTGTTTTGTGTTGAGTTATTTTGGCACGATGTCGTTTTGGACAGAAGATGTTTCAATACAAGTTATTTTGAGTGATTTGTTTTGACCGGAGTTGTACTAGACCGAGTTGATCACGACAGGCACCCGTTTATTAAAGATTGATAATATTTTTCAATATTAAATAAACTCTTCTCTTAGTTTAGTCTTCGATGACGTCGTATTTGCCAAATGCATTTCAGGTATCCCATTGACACTATCTGGCAGGCCATCGTCACAATCAAGTCAAAGAAGCGAAGGTGGAACAATAAATTGTGGAACATTTGGTAGACGTCCAAGCAGTGGTACAAGTCGCGGCGCAATTGTACCAGCATCCCGTGCAGGTGCGGCTCGTGCCGCGGCCATCTTGCTTATTTCGTGTCATCTTCAAGCGGAGAAAAAGGGCGGAAACGCCGGAAACAAACATCGACGTGCACTTAGCGACGTTGCCGAGGGATCGTCCGACGGCCTCGGTAGAACTCAAATTATCAAAAGAAAAAAAAAACAAAACAAACAAGAAAGAAATATGATTTTTTTCATAAATGATACACAGCCAGACTCTCAGATTTCGTGTCCAAATTCTTCTCTTGTATTTACCCCGCGAGTAATTAACCACCCTTGCAATTCTTTAATTAAATCGTTTGAGCTGTACTCGTTCGTTTTGTCCCTTCTATTTTAGTATTTTTGTATTTTTTTTTTTGCATATAGACAAATGTTTTCTTTTTTTGTATTATTTTCAATTTCTCTCGTGATTATTCATTGTGATATTGCTGTGTCGTTATTTGTGTATGTTATCGATGTTGTCATTCGTTTTTATTATCATTCGTGGAATTTCCTACACTAAATTTCCATAAATATCGGTCATATGCTGTGTTTGTAATGTGTCCAATCTCAAAGTTCTCGTGTTGACTTCAAGTATGCAACAAACGCGATATTTGTTTTTTATTTTTTGTGTATCAAAATCACGAATTTGTAAATATTTTTACTGCGAAATTTAACGAATTTACTTTTATCAATTTTTCAAAATTTTTACATCGAAATTATCGTCCAACGGTTGGAGATTTATGAAAAAAAGTTGTTAGGAAATTTTCTAGGGTTTCAAAATAAAAAATATAAATTCAAGAAGTTTACGAAATGTTTTCAATTTATTTTGTGATAATTAGAAATATCTCTTCCTTTCGAAAAAACTAAGATGTTGAATGAAAAAAAAAAGCAGATTCAATCATCATTTACAAATTATCCAAATAATTTCGTTCATTCCAAGATACATCAACGAAATTCCAATCAAATACTTAAAATTTTCCATAATCAAATTCCATTGAACTTCACATTCTCATCAATTCTAAAAATATTATCAAAAAAGGTTCAAAATTTTCGCCACAACAATTCAAATAGTTTTCAACCCATAATTTCATATCTCCAACCATTCACAAATAATTTCAACGTAAAGCATTCACATTGCTCATGAAAAAAAAAGAAAAAAAAAATCATAATTCTCACAATTCTCCAACAAAACAAAAATGCTAATGAGAACTTTGAATTCAAGACTTTTTACAAAAAGTGCACATGAACTGTACACAAAAAAAAAAGGAAAAAATAGAGAGAACGAGAAAAGCAGAAAAATCTACCAAAATTAATTAACTAAACAAATAAATTATTAACATTGAACTTTCAATTTTTTTTCTCATAAATATTTTATCAAAATATTCATCTCTCTCCCTCTCTCTCTCTCTCTCTCTCTCTCTCTCCATTCACATCAACATTCATTAAACGTGTACGTATCTAGTCACACTCAAGCGTCGCTTGTCTGTGCTCTATATCGCATTCAAACACTATATTATTATATATAAAATGATAAATACATTTGCCGCGCCTCTTGTCTCATTTTACAAGACACACAATAAACAGGACTATTCAACATCGACACAGAATACTCTCAATGCGGAAATACACGTCAATATATAC
This sequence comes from Meteorus cinctellus, assembly GCA_030523045.1. Classification (NCBI taxonomy): domain Eukaryota; kingdom Metazoa; phylum Arthropoda; class Insecta; order Hymenoptera; family Braconidae; genus Meteorus; species Meteorus cinctellus. The sequence continues at coordinate 80,739 of JAPYZF010000375.1, forward strand.
ATACATATATCTATATATGGACGCAAGAGAGCATTGAGACAATGCTGCATACAATTGAGAGAAATAATCTTGGCACACAGCCCACATTTTCTTCGTGAATCGCGATAAACATATACATATATATATATCTATTATTTACATTTTTTTTTTCACTTCAAAACGACAATTTTATCTTTTCGCAATTGTTATTTTTCTACTTCACCCCAGCTACATAAATTTTTACACTCAACCATTATATATTCCAAGTGCTCGCGAAAAATACGCGTTCCAACTTTGTGTAAAATTCAAAACGTGCTTCAGAATTCATAGTTCACTTCCACCAATGACTTCTCAGTTTCATAGCGTTATATTTATCCTATTATTTTCCTTCTTCTTCAATGTCACGAGTGCTCACGTTTGACAAAAAAAAAAAAAGACACCCCAAATTGTCTATTGACTTATATAAAATATACTAACTATAAATCACTATTTTTTACGAGTCAGCAAGATGGCAGCGGCCATTCACAATTTACAATAATTAAACAAAAAAAGATTAGAAAAGAAAAAAACAATAGAAAAGATAGAAAAATAAAATATGTTGGTAAGAAAAACCAATCAATCGTGCACTATAGCTAACTCGCTGCACTCAGATATTTGCATGTTCATACATATATATATAAACATTTATCTCAAATAGTTTGATGAAAAAAATAAAAAATGAATTAGGACGAAAAAAAAGAGTGTTAAAACGTAAATTCCTAGCACGAAGAAAGCATAGAATAGAGCCTCAGTTATTTCTTTTACTTTCAATTCTTGTTCACCGTTACACCTTTCTCAAACAGGAACTGTAGTTAGATTATTTACATATGTAGATATATGATTCATCTACTCAACACTTATTGAAACGAAACCCGAGAAAAAACAAACAAAAAAAAAAAGAAAACCTGTAAGGAATAGCATGATAAGTGCGCTCACGCAGCTGCATGATTTCGTAATTGTACGTATGTGTATAAATTTGTTTTCATTTCATATTTATTTATGTATCTATTTTCTTCTTCTTTTTTTGTGTTTATTATTATTCATATTTTTTTGTTATCCCTTCAATTTACGCGTATGCTACACACACTTAAATACATGCGTAATGCACAATTACAATAGCAAAATGTACTTTCTCTTATTAGGTTCACGACGTCCCAGCTTGGTCTCCATCCATAGTTCAGCATCGTCAGCTCGTAGTTATAGCGCACGACGTCTTGAACGCGAAAGAAATGACAAGGAGCAACGCCAAGCGCTTCACGAATTGAAATTAGCTAAATTACGAGATAATGATCCATCACCGCAACAGCAACAAACACCAATACAAAATGTTCCAACACCAAGTCCTAGAACGCCACACTCTACTGATGAATTATTGCCAGCAGTTGATGAAGGCAGAGAGGCACATGATGCGGTGAATATTTATCTTTCAACATTGCAACTGGTTGTATCAATAATTGATGACAATAGTAAAACATCGAATGAAAAAAGAAAATTAATTAGTTCAGATAAATATTCGAGTTTCATTTAAATTCATGTAATAATTTAATGAATCAAAATTGTTAAACAAAAGAATTTGAAGAACTAACTTACACTAATTTATGTAAACATTAATTGTTGATAAAACAGTTGGATGAAATGCAGTTTAATTACCAACCGCAATTAATTGATAAGATAAATGTGACATTGAATATAATCTCTAACCTAATTACAAATAATTGTACAAACATCTCAAATTATTCGATTGTTGATTGATTTTATTTTAAATTTTCAAAGATTGCAACAGCATCTAAAATGACACGTATGGCATTGGCAATGCCCACATCAGTCCAAGTCCCAACAACTGCTGTATACGCATCATCATCGCTAGGAAAAAATTACTACAGTACCGCAAATGAAACGGCCTTTAATACATGGGATAAGTATACACCGCCCTGGTATAATGACTGCGATGCCGATGGCGGTGATTGTTGCGAGGAAGTAGACATTTTTGAATGCTAGCCTCAATGTAATCCGTTTTTTTAATGATAAATGTCAAAAGCAAAGTCTGATGTTAACGCTCAAATTACATTCCCAAACAGCAGAACATGAGAATACTAAAAATTGCGCTCCGGATTAATTGTTATGTTTCATTATCGTTATGAATTAATTTATATGTATTGGTATGTTGAAAATTATCAAGAATCATCTAAGTATTGAGAATAATTATTTAATATGACTATAAGTCTATTTTGATTATGAAAATTCTTCTTTCGTTAATTCCAACATATCAGAAATATTACACACCATTTTTATTCTCAATTGATTCAATATGAACACTCAATATTAAATCAATTCGTTATCATTGCAAATTGTTGAATACAATGAAACATTATTTATATCATGTTTAAAAAAAAAATTTAATTGATGGTAAATCGAAGATGATAATATATATATTTGAGTAATACGTAAATTGAAATATAAAAGCAGAAACATTTCAATGATTAGTTAGGTGTTTACTACCATATGTGGATTATTCATTACGAATGGAAAAAAATAAATTAAATTAAAAATACAACAGTTTGGAGAAAAAAAATAATTATCATGAATTTGCTATTATACATATATGCCCCAAATAATAACAAATATTAAATAATATGCTGATTGTTTTCGTATAATATGTATACATTTAATCAGAAATAGGCAAAGGCCTTACCCTAGATAGCAATGATAGTTGTGTAATAATTGATGAAAATAAAAACGACGAACAAAAAGACACATGTCATTTGATAACGAAGTAATCAATTGCGATTGTACTCTTTCATGAAGATGAACAATTGAAAAAACAAAATTGATAATAAAGAATAATTTCCAAGGGATCCATATTCATTCAATAATTTTACATCTACATGTATATATGAATAAAGAAGCAAAAATTGACGACTAGATATGATTTTTATTTAACATTTATTTGTATTTTATTGAAAAAAAAACAAATAAGGTGTAAAAAAGAGAAAATTTGTGTTTGTTTATATATTAATTTATTGCGCACACACATTTTTTTATTCTTTTGTTTATGTTTGTTTGATATTGAATAAGTTATTCCAATTATGTAAATTTCTCAGAGTGTTCATTCTCGAGTTTCTCTCTACTAAATTATATGTAGAAATGTGAATTAAAATTTCATACATATCGTAATTTATTTATTTTTTTTTAATTGAAAAATGTCGGTCTATTCGCGCATATCAACTGTATAATTGCACCAGGACTTTTTAAAAGCAATTTCATTCTAGTGAGATTGCTAACTAGAACGGCATACACGCTGATTTGTATGTCACGCAATCTGGGAAAACGACTTTGCTTTCCCTGTACTCATGAAAATTGGTATGTCAGAATGATGAAAATCGACCCTGTCTGTTCAATTAAATTCCGATGAAGATCTTCGATGCACCTGCCAACACATACAAATATATTTGTTCACATCTAATTTGAATTAATTAATAATTGAAATAATTGATGACAGAACATTTGTTTTTTGAGCTGTGGTCGCATTTATATTTTATTTTTTTATTTCATTCTTCATTCTTTTTGTCCAACGAAACGTTTGAATCGCACGCAACAAATGATATCATCACCCGCAACCTCATCACATAATTGAATGAAAGCATCAATTTTTTATGCATTCAAACATGAGGATTTTAGTGGATTTTACACCGGTCAGTAGTTGAAAATGTGAGGGATAAGCAACCAAAAACGTTCAATTGTTGTTCACTATAAAGTTCTAATCCTCTTTTTGCTTTCTACGTAACTCTAAAAAAAATATATTTCGCTATTTATCATGGCATCCATGGAGGATTTGATTAATGTAACGTTTGAGAAAAGTGTGAAATTGATATCAATTGATGACATCTTGAAACCATCAACAATTGTGTCTTGGTTGCTTGGCGTTGGAGTCGCCCGACCAGCGAACTGTCCAAAGATTATAACATTTTTTGTACGATTTATCAATTTCACAATATGTTCAACAATTATTGCTTATGGTGCAATCGATTTTTTTGTCTTTGGCAGTGTTTTCAAAAGTGATACATTCAAAATTATGTACTATTCCAATAAAGCTGTATGTTACGTATCATCATATTGGTATGTCATTCAAGGACTTGTACAATACTCAAAATGGCCAATATTAATAACAAAACTCGATGCAATTGACAAAAAAATGGAACAATTTGGATGGAAAAATGATAATAGAACGATAAAAAAATGTCAAATATTAGCAATAATTTCTACAATTATTCTTGGACCATTATCATTAATATCTCATGCACTCTATTATTACTACACACGACCAGAAGATATATTTGCATCAGATTTACTTCTGTATCATACAATTTCACAATCACTCGCAATGAATTTCACTTTTGATCTCATTGTATTGACAATTTATAATAGATTCAAAACAATGAATACAGGAGCAAAACAAATCACTGAAAAATTAACTGCAGGAGTTGTTGTACAAGAAATACGTCGTTTACGAGAAATACATCACGGTATTTCCATTAATTATATTCGTATTAACATACACATAATATTAATAATCAATTGACCAACATTTGGATAGTCTACAAAAAAATTTGATCTAATTTCAGCAATTTGCAATGTTGTGAGATATGTCAATACCATTCACGGTGGTCATTTGTTATTAAGTTCATTAAATTCATTTACAATGGTTGTAGCAACACTTTTTCGAATATACATGGGGGTGGTTGAAGGCAAATATTTGTTCATGATGATAAATAATGTTATATGGATGACTTATACCGCACAATTTGCATTGACATGCTGCATATGTACTTTAGCAGCTAGAGAATCAGATAAAACTGGAATTATCATTCACGAGATTATTTTGAGGTGACTAATTAGCTTTCATACATGTATAAAATTGTTCTATATATATATCCTGAGTTATTGAATTAATATGCGGTATTGATTTATATATACATTTAGACGAATACCACACCAACCACGACCCTGTGATTTATATTCCATTGATATAACACGATCAACTAATAATCCTGAAGTATCTTTACGGCACGAAATCAATGATTTTTCATCACAATTATATCATTGCAATGTTGGATTTACAGCGTATGAATTCTTCGTGATGAACAACGAGTTGCTGCGAAGTGTATGTTATTACCTCTTTTTTATTCTTCTTCACAAGATGAATTAGTTTATTTACAATAGTTGGAGGAAAAATAATTGTTATGTATACAATTTTTGAGACTCATATTGTCAATATGTCATGGGACGTTCAGAATGAAAATTATGACACTATTTACTATTTGTTTCTTTTTTTTCCAGTTCATCGGGGTAATCACAACTTATTTGATAATTCTTATACAATTTTACGAACCTGAAAATCAATATGAGACTCCAATGAATGCAACGACAATTGAAACAACTGGATAAATTGGATTCACCAAATTGAATATGGCGCATGAGATTCGAAATTGGATGAAAAAAAAAAGAATGACTTTATCGTAGTTTGCTTTATTCTTTCGTTTGTGCGTACCAATTAACCAATCCGCTTTCATATTAATATGAAAACAGCATTAATCGATTGATTATTGTGCGTTCGATCTGTCTATGAGACAGGGCAATTGATGGTCTACACTTATTTTTTATTACGCATTTGAAAAATACGATTGATAAAACATTCCCATTGCATTAGTAGCAAATAATGTAAAACAACTCCACCATGTAGCTAAACCAAATAATCCACGAAATACATCGATTGTGAATATTTGCTTCAAAGAACTCAATGCAAGATGAAATTCTTCAGCAGTTTGAGCTACAGTTTTGTCGAGAGATTCTACCACTGCTTCAGATTTTAATATTTCTGACGATTCTTCACCGATCGAACACTCATCGGGCGATGTATTATTGAAGAATCCATCCCACGTGTAGCCACCTGAATAAATGAATTATGTTATATATAAATGATGCGAATATTGGCTGATGCGTTGTTTTACTTACCCAAAGTTTTGTACATGAACGTGAAGAATAAACAAATCAACAATGGCGCAATGAACTGTATTGTTACAACACAAAGATAATAGAACACAGCAGCGATCTGAAAAGAAATAAAAATGTAATGTAAAAGGAATGTGAAGTTTCGTTTTCGGGACAATAGATATAATAATTGAATACCTTTTTTTGCAATTCAGTATTTGTTATTCTACCAGCCTCTTTCTTTTGATTTTCAATTCTCTGTTCAGCTAAATTTAAATATGATTGTAAATACATTGGCATAAGTGTTAATTTAAGTAACACAACAACGATAACAGCAACTATTCTCATACTATCAAATGCACTTGGAGTCATACTGCAAATGAAAAGTTATTCATACGATAAAAATTTGATAATTTCTTTATCCTCTTTTACAACATTAACATCAAATAAACTCATAACGATAATCATACTCACAGTGGATTATCCATCCCAGCGAATACTCTCACAGTGAAATAATCCCTGCTAATTGGTTTTATCCACAAAGCAACTAATAATAGAGGCGAAACAAAACTGATGTTTGCGACTAATTTAACTAATTTTCTATCATTATAATATCTGTAATCACAAAGAAATATACACGTAAATTAATGAACGAATTATAACAGAAATTTTTATAAATATCGTAACCGGATAAACAATTGATGGAATGAAAAACAAACCTCATCGCATCCCAATGCATTTTTGACATTCTTAAACCTGGAAATGTAAATAAGGATCCAAGTAAACCGCACCAGACGGCCAAGAAAAATTTCAGTACAATTTGAGACGCTGGACCACTGTCAATAAGATGAAAAAGTTAATAAATCAATTCATGAATGCATCAAATAAAATTTCATATTTACGTTGATGAGAGACCCTGCTCGCCCAAAAATTTCGTAGCACTTTCATTGAAGCTCACATAAGCTTTGTCCAATCCAATTTCTAGTGTTTTTTCATCGACAATGAGAATCATCATGGCTACAAGTAAATAGGCAAAACCAGCAACAATACATGTTGATCGTTCACCAACACTTTCTTCACCTTTAAAATACTGTATCCACAGAGCCACAAGCATTTTGCTATAATTTTTCGTTAAGGTATATAGATTGCAATTCGTTGTGAAATAAACAAAAGATATCAATCGAAACATCATATTTCTGTTGTCATTGATTCCAATATGAAAAGTTGAATTACATCTATTTGTAATCGAATCTACATTTTCGATAATAAAGTTACAAAGTATTCAATACGGTTAAACTCTTGAAAGAAATTTTTTTGAACTTTTCATAGCCAGGTCATTTTAATTCAATATTTTTTCTATTATTCTAATAGAAAACTCTTTCTTTTCTATGTCTGACATTACACAAAACCAAATGAAAACTTGAAATCTGACTAAAATAAAAAGAACATCAGATGAAGTTTCAACGCATATCTGTTCATGGCATGAGTTTTATAACCGTAACATGAATTGGTCAGGATCAGTTACTAATCTAAATGATTTTCAACTCTACAATTGAAATAATCTTCCGAAAATAATACTTGAAAAAGATACAATGCAAAGCCGACCACCAATGTACACCACAGCATACTCAAATTGATCTCATCGACAATTGGATAAAAATAATTATATATCTGGAATCACAATGATAATGTAATTTGGAAGATTGAAAATGAATGAAAATATTCTCATTGATGTTCTATGCATAATAATATGCCAATTACCTCCGTCAATGCATATGTAGCAGCGGCATAAATTGAAAAATCCAATAACCATTGGAATTCATTGTAATATTTTAAATGTACAACATCAAGATGTGATACTTTAGCATTCTCCAACGTAATATCCAAACTTCTAGGAATGTGGAATATATCAGGTACTTTTCCATTCTCTGTATGTTTACCTTTCTTCGGTTTTTCTTTTGATACACCAGCCAATGTTCTTAGCTGTTGATCAGTTGGATACAGATATCTCACCAGTCTAAAAAAGATTTCATCATTCATAAATCAATTAACAAACCATCAAAATTGATTTAAGAGTATAATATAACATCAATTGAATAATTATGAATTTCTTTACCCAGTAGAACACAGTATCCATCGAGCAAATGAGTAATGTGGACTCAATTTGTGTATTAAACTCACAACCACCAGTGTAATCACGAGTTGAGCCCCTAAGAGGGCCTGAAAAAAATTCACATGAGATGAAATTTAAGAAGAACATAAAAATCAAACAAATTGAATAATATAACGCCAATTTCTTATATGAAAATAAATTAATTCCAATCCAAATTTTTATGCAAAAATACCCAAAATTTCATTCATAAAATCGCGCGATAAATCCTTTTTTTTTGTATAGAAAAAGAATAATAATAATAAGAGTTAATAGTGAAGAAACTTACCATTGTACAGTTGTGATATTATGCGCCACTATTACTAAATTAGAACAAGTACCTATTTAGAATCTCAACGGGTTCAATGTAATGGAGTATTGGTGGGGGAGAGATAAAAATCAGAAAATTCCCACACGTCCGTAGATATGAATAGACCTCGAGCTACTGAAAAGGAAAACAAAAAAGAAAAGTTGAATTTTGTTTTTGAGAAAATTGAGGTTAACCTAACCTCACATTCATTCGCAATTATTTCACTTCTGAAGACAGTTATATTCATAAATATACAGATAATCAATGGAACAATTATGAATATACATTGAAACGATAAAAAAATAAAATTGAGGTTATGTGTAAAATTGTTATGGAACAATTTCGGGTCATACAATGGTGTGACATAATTCGATGCTGATTCAAAATAAAATCTTGTCTGTGTGCATCATCTTATTCATATAATTATGCTTGTGTGCATTATTTGATACACGGACTGAAAAGCTCTTATGATAAAAGGTTAGGTTCGAAATCTTGAAGGAACTGTTACCACCGTATCAAATAATGATAAAACAGTATTATAACTTTTTCACAGGTGGCGCTTCACAATCGATTGAGGGAAATATGTAACTTTTGAATTTGAAAACTCCCTGAATGCTGAAATGACTCTCCTCCATAGTATGTAACACCAGAAACAAGCAGTTACAACCATCAGATCCGAATATGTGTTCTTTAAGAAGAATTAAAATGAATTTTATCTTGGAAATGTAATGAGAACTCGAGATGTAATTGCTGAGTTGTAATAACCTAGTATTCACATAATGATCTCAGGTCAGTTTGCCTTAGATGAGCGTACGTGCTCGAATCAGGCCCGGACTCGAGTTAATGAGCCTTCATTGCTTCAAGCAACTAAACTCAGCATTTAATCGCTCTAGGATGTAACAACTACATGGATATTATCCAGTAATTTCCCATGCCTTGATAACTTATTATTAATTATTCAACATCTTCCATCTTTATTGGGACTCTTCATTTATGAAAATCTTCATAGATTACCGAACAAGATATTTCGTGAATTAATAAGATGAAAATTCGGTAAATCTAAATATTGAATTAACTTCCGCTACAGTCATACGCAAGTGAGCGATCGGCAAATGCCAGGACGATCCCTGCCTTGACATGGTGTCCCATCCAACAGGAATGCCACATCGTTGTGACTACCGTGTTGATCTATACAATGCAACCACGTCGCACAATAACGTTCACTGTGATCCTACAGATTGAAAAATACAGAGATCAACTGTTCCATTCTATTCATTTATACTTTTATATATATTCCAATAAGCAATCTATTATACCATCTCCTCGTCGGCTTGCATTTTATAACATTGACACTGTTCGTCTATAGTCAATGGTCGCACAGGTGTCACAGGTTCTTCCATAGTCCGATAAGGGAAATTGAGAAGGCAACAAGAAGACACAGATCTATTGTGAAAAGTTAGAATATGAATAAGCATGGACATAAACACGGACAATTAATGAACTAAAAGGAAAGCTTTCCACCTGGCATATTCAAGAAATTCTAATTCAGATTGGTAACTCCATCGGAGACATCCTTCAACTCGTAAATTTGGACGACGAATATCATCGATAGTAACGAACATCCTATTCAAAAATCACATCACAGTCGATGGCATGAAATTTGCATCACACTTGAATGTTATATAAAAATGCGATATTACATAGCGGCGAGTACTCGGGCTGCGGTGTGATAATTTGTAAATTTAGCGTCATGCATAACAACACCACGATTTGATATTGCATTTGTCGCGTCCTCATCATCATGGAAACCTCCACAATCGACTGGTGGTGCTGCTATCCCTGCATAATATCGAGAATAAAAACGATACATTTACCAAAAAAATAGGAATTAATGCAAACTCGCGAATGAAAACGTGATAAGAGGGTGAAATATCTAATTATTTCGGTGCAAATCTGATATACACGCTGGATTTAGAAAACAACTATAATGATTGGATGCAATGTGGTGGAATATGTAATTAATCATATTTAGAAAATATGACAATGAACCGTTACCTAAATTAGGCCCTTCTGCATTTCGACCACATGGAGTTATTAATGAAGCTCTAGAAATTACAAACACTGTATTCAACATCATTACATAAAGCTCCATACAATTAATGTATTGAAATTAGAATGATCCATTATTCATACTGTGTCATCCAAATCAAAAAGTCATAAGAAAGTCGTGGCACTACAAGCCAAGAATCTTCAACAAATGCCCCCACTCCGTCTAGAGCCCCTTGATTCATGATGCTGATTTGCGTATCGCCATTAACAGTATAAAGGTGCAAGGTATCTAAGTGTTTTACAACATCTTTGGTCTACGAACGTTTGTTTTGATTAGATACTTCGCTTATCAATGATTTTATGAAGATGTAGGAAAAATATTATCAATTAACTTTATGGTGGGATTGAAAGAAGAAGGAAGACATAGAATTCTATTTTCATTTACCCATCCAACAGCAATCCCAGCAATATTGATTCTTATTTGGGTGCGTTTTAAATGACTGAATAGCATAT